>JAPMOO011928224.1:0-10341 GCA_029874815.1 Luciobarbus comizo
CACGGGGCAATTAGAAGACAGACACTTATATCCCAGCTACCCTTTCACCACAAATATCCCAAGATTACAACCTCTCTCCAGAATGGAAAGGATCCATTTGTGTGTAAGGTTATCGTGCAGCTGAACCGGCATCATAAATAGCAGCGTTTGCAAGACGTTCTACAGGGAGACTCAAAATGGAACAACATGCGACTGGAGTTAGCACACATACGGCAGTCATCTTTCTCCTCTTCTGAAGCTCAATGCGCTTTGTGTATTCATGAGTATACGGTCTATTGTGGCTTCCATGGTCCTGCTGTTCCTTCTGTTAGACCAAGGGTTCTCTTTACACCACCCGGCCTTTCACAAGTACACCAACGCGTGCAATCTGGTCTGGCTGTGAACGTGGCTGTCCCTCTGACTCTTCCATTATTCTGTCGTCAGGCCTACCTGATGGTGATAACGAGCTGCCTATCTAATTCAGTGCTCGTTGATTTCATATTGCTTGCATTTGATACCAGTCTCTCCTAGCACTCGCAGGACCAGTCCGAAATTTTGGAAAGCCGTATGCTGTACACATGGTACTGAAACAACAACGCCCTCCCTGCCTCGTTTTTTTTATATATTTTTTTTGGATTTTGTGCTCCCTCTTCGTCTAGAAATGTTTTATAGCTGCACGTTTTTCCACCGATTGTGGGCTGTTTGCAATGGGCCGTCTAAAGGAAATTCCAAACCGAGAGGGAGAGGGAGAATGTTGGACTGGAGCAGTGTGGACCGTGGAAGCACTGCTGCATAAGGCTTTCTGCCTGGCATAAAGTGTGGTCTCGCAGCCTGCAGGGGAAAATGCTTATGGATTAGAGAGCTGGTCAGTGAGCCCTGAACAGAGGCTTATTTGAGCTGGAGCTCGGGTGGCCTGCTGAGAGGAATGGGACAAGTCTTAATTGCCTAAATTGCATGCATCTGCTTGGCTCCGATGTTTGAAGGTGTTGAATGGCTTTGATGCACCCTGGGACGGCATTATAGAACAAACCCACTTTAGCTGTGACTGGCTCTTATTTACTAAGCTTGATGTAAAAAAAAAAAAAAAAAAAATTGCACATGCAACTGAGGCATGTTGTTTGCTCTGCGTTGTATTTGAAAGACACGTTGTTGCTGAGGTTCAAAGGCTTAGCTAACGTGTCAAGTCTTGTCCCATTTCAGTTAAATGTCATAGTTTTAGTTGACATTATGCAAACCTACTGTTTGATTACTGTAGTAGGGCAGCATGATTTCTGCAATGCGGAAGATGCGGTTTGAATTGCTGAATTCAGTCATTTAAAATTGAACTACCTGAAATTACCACAGAATATGAATGAAATTAATCAAAACTAATGTTGCACAAATCTCAAATTTAAATAGCCGTACTGTCTAGTGATTTATTTTACTGTTAGCTTATTATCAGGGTGCTTATTAAAATTAATTGTTCCAATTGTTTTTGATATCAGTAATTCTGCGATTCAGGTAATCTCAGATTTTTCATTCATGCTTATTTATACTGTAACACTATATTGTACATCACATCATTTGACAAAGTAGCAGTGTAATGGTTTTTTTTCCTCTGTTGCTGTCTATTGTAGCACTTAATTTGATGATAATGTTATGTTCTGAATAATTTGTGTATTTTAATTTTATTATTATGATTAAAAATTAAATTATTAAATTGTATGAGGTTGCTGTGCCATTGGTTGTGTAGTCCAGACCATAAATATTTAATGAATATTAACCTATTGCATATCACTTCGAGTTAAGATGGCTGACCCCGGAGTACATCTCCTGGCCTTTTCAAATAACAGTGACTCTTTCTACCCAGGAGGCCTTAGCTTGCCACTACATAGCCATGCTAAAGACAAAGTAGTTATTGTTACAAGAAAATGTCACTCCATCCATCTGCCAGAAACCTGATAAAACAAGAAAGAGTAAGCTGTGGCTTTGCGTTCTTAACTTGCGTGACATTGCCTCTGACTAGTTTCCCAAGATGCCCAATATATCAGTAACCTTATCGGCATCAGTGGCATTTTTCTTGTCAGTGGCATTTTTTTTTTCTTGACCGTCTTACTGGTGGGTAATGTTAACAAAATCCTGGGTAATGTTTTTTTGTTGTTGTTGTTGTTTTGTTTAATTTAATGGAGCATTAAAGAAAATGCACACTTTATAGAGATGCATGTTAGTGGAAAAAATGTACCTTGACAGAGGCTTGTTGGCAAATAAACTTAAATGAATATGCAGTTGTACCCTTCTTTATATAATGTAGTTTTCCACCAGGAATTCCACTGTTGATTACTTGAAATATAAGTTGAAATAATGACTTCAGTAAAAGTGCATACCATCAAGCTCACAGTAGGTCTGTATTTAAAAGTTTGAAATTTAAAATCACTTCACGTATGGAGAAAATGGTTGGGATTTTTGCTGTTGTACTCTATATCCCTAGCTATTGCATTGGATGATGTTCCCAACATTAACACATTAATCAAAGCACTGCTTTATTTTCCTTTTTTTCTTTCAAATTCTTGACAAGTTACAGGTTTTGCGGTTGTCAGCTGTTTTCTTCTTGAGTAATTGGAGCTCTTGGTCAGTTTCTGCCAGAGGTCATTATATTGGTGCCTAGGAAACTAACTGAATTATGAAACAATGGTCACATAAGCACATTGTTTTAACATTACTTGTGCAGACTAGTGCATAACCTGGATAAACTTTTCTTATGGACAAACTCAGGAGCTTGGGAAATGTTCTTGGCCTCAGTAGAGCTTAGTCAAATCTAAACAGCAGACCAACATCTAGTTTCCAGGTCCTGCTGCCACATCACAGAGGTTGATTGGGTTGAACGAGGACAGCGGGATGTTGTGTAAACTCTTGCTGTAAATTAAAGAGGGTGACGAAGTCTTAGTGGAGCCTCTTGGAAGCACTCAGGCCTGTCGCCATTTGCAGAGAGGGGGAGAGAGGCCCAGTAAAGGGCCTTTTATAGCACCCATCACTTGTACCCATTTAGTGATGTTTACTCCACAGCATGCCACGCTCAGCTCTGCACCACATTGCACTCTGGCTGCCTGGGAAATGTGTTCCAGCTGATAAAAACATGTACCCATGAACCTAAGCTGCAGGATTAGAACAGGTCACCTCAGACTTCACCGTATGTCATCTTAACAACTGCCCCCTGCCTTCATTTGTACCCAGTGGGCTTTTTTTTTATTTTTTGAGGTTTTCAGAGTTTGTTTACTACATTTCATAAACTAGTTGCTAATGTATCTCATGTCTCCTAGGCGTAACACAAAAGGGACAGCTTAATTGTTGTCCTAACCAGCCACAGACAGCACTTCATTCACTCTGATTTGGTCCCCTCCATATATTAAACGGCAAAACCATTTTCTTTTCATGCATCATTTTTGCCTTTACTGTGACAGAAATAGCGGTCAGTAATAAACAGCTCAAATGGATATGGTAGTATCATAGAAACCTCTTATTTTTTGTGACCGTTTGTATCATCCACTAACCTCAGCCTCTCACTTTCTTTTTCTTCTTAACTACCTCCTCCTATACCTTTAGGAATAGTATTACGAAAGCCTCAGTCTTTTTAACCCCTCCAGCTCTCCAGCCAGGTATGCATTGATTAAACATACTGGTGTTACAGATTCAGCATCCCTGTTACTAGACGGCACAAGTCCAAAAACACTAATTGGTGCAGCTCTACTTTGCCTAATGAGAATATTGATTATCACAATGAGCAGCTGGCCATCTGTTGACACAGTGTGCTGGAGATACACACAGTGCTCCTTTCTCAGCACCGTATCACTACAATCGGACTAGAGCCACTCATCAGTACCATTTTTTTTTTTTTTTTTGAATGCAAAACTAGCTTACTGCGTACAGTACTTGTTGCTATAACAAGTTTGAGGAAACAGTACGTTACATGCAATAAACATTTGCAGTCGTAGTATGCTACACTTCTAGTGACATGACCTCATCATTTTACCTGTTTTTCTAGCTTGTAGAAAAGTACTATGTCCATTTTAATTCAACTTGTGGTGTCTGCAATTGGTGTTTTTAATATAGTGTTGTGTATATTATGTCTAATTGACAGGTAGCTGCTTTCATGAGTAGGGGTGCTCCGATTGATCGGGTACCGATCACTATCGGCCGATAATCGCTTGGGGATGTTTGATCGGCAGTCCCTAAAAGGCCGATCTCAAAAAAACGATCTCTAGCTGATGATGCACCTGCTGTGAAAGATTTGGCATGACATGCAGCAGCACCGTCTCTGTCTGGCGGGGGTGAAATAATTATAATGCTGAAGGTGAGGTTTTCATTAAATAACTTATAAAGTAATTTGAAAACCTTATGTGAGACGTAATTTCACAAACAGCGTGAGTGAATCACCACGCGCGTTCTCTCAAAATGCGCAAACGGCTTCAAATCAAATCGCGTCTGCACTATAAGCAAGCTGCATGCTTCTAAGGAACTGTCACTTGCGCAATCGAGGCAGGGTTGCATCCTCACTATAGTTTATAAATTGCATTTCTTTTTAATTCTTGCCAGTGTTTGAACCATTCAGCGCTCACGTGCTCTCCTTGAGACCTGTGCGCTCATGCACACTCGCAGCGCGAGCGCGCACACAAATAATGCCAGGATCACATCCGTTTGCAGTGCGTATGCGGTGCGTATTTTTTCCGCGCTGCTCATAACGGCTTCGAGCGTTCACACTGCACACGGCAGCGGTCCGGCGGTGCGTTCCAGGAGTGGTGAAGCAGTGCAGAAATCGTTTCCATGGCACATGCTGAATTAAAGTAACAGCGCATTGTTTGCAGTAAATATGAACATGGATTGACACAAAAATGTAGTAATAACACCATAAATGCATATTAAAGTCTACTGTATTTCACAGTCAACACAAGGCTTTTTGGCTAGGTTTAAAGGAAAAGAGCACTTTTAGATAAAGGCAATAATAAATGGTACTCTTGGAGGTAGAAAAACAAAGTTCTTTATGAACCGCAGGATTGCTTGTAATAAAGATTTAGAATCTAGAAGTAAATGCAAAAGTAAAAAGCATTGAATAATGTGTTGCTTTGCTTATATTTATTGTGTTTAAACATATCTATGAAAGATTGTATTACTGTACTGTGTAAAAAAATAATCACAATGCTGAAAACATTTTCAGTGACCATGTTTGGATTTGAAATCAAAATAATGGATAAATGTTGTGTTTGTGGTAAACACAGATCAGTTGCAGACTCCTGTGTGAAAGCACAGTTAGTGCTGCTTCTGCACCGCTTACGTACGGTACGCACATGGAGTGCATACACACTGCAAACGGAGTAGGCCTATATGTGAACCTGGCAAAAAAGGCCACCTCATATACAGCTCACAAAATCAGGCTTGTGCTGTGTAAGCTATTGCACAATTGTAAAAACAAAAATGCACTGCATGATCAAACATTTAGGTGAGATTAATATATATTTTTGAAAAATGTAAAAAAAAAATGCCCTCTCCACCCCTCAAATTAAAAAATAACCTTTCACAAGAAATAACCTTTCATTCTCAAAAATCCTGATTGGAGTACCACTATAAATAATTCTACATAATAAAAAGAAGGCTTTAAAAAGATCGGTATCTGTGATCGGATCGGCAGATACTGCTTTCTGTGATCGGCCTCAAAAATCCTGATCGGAGCACCCCTATTCATGAGTGTTCATGCCTTATTTCATAGTACTCAAACAATATTAAAAAATAAAAAGTGAAACACTCGCTGCTTAATTCATTTATTGGCTTTTCCTGAATAATTGATACGATTGATTGTAATTGATAATTGATATGAAGTAAATATGCACATTTTGCAATACTAAGTATCCTGTGCATTTATAAAATGTCTATTCTGTGTACACTTCATACTGTGTACTACAAAAATAGTGCAGGTATTTTTATATGTATAGAGTGGTATGTAATTCCGAACATACCCTTTGAGAAGGTTATGACCGGACTGAATGTTTTGAAGTGTTTTAGGCTTGTTCATGTAGTTTTTAGCACACATACGCAAATGCTCCATATCTCAGTGGCCAAGTATAATCAGGCAGAGCGAGTACGCTAGAAGGGACACCAACCCACTAACTGTGAGACTGGCTGCTTTCATCCCCCTCCCTGATATTTAATTCATGTCACTGCTCAGGTCCAGTTTCCACTCCATAGCCTGTCTGCACCGTACCCAGCAGCACCTGCCCTGTGCATGTGCAGTAATTCCTGCCATTCTGTGCCCCCCGCCACAGTCTCCATGAGGGGTGCTCTGGAATAAAGGGTGGTGTTTGCTCTGCCATTTTGTCTGCGTGTGCTTTTTTTTTTTTTCCACTCTGGGATCAGGTTCCACCCATCCACCCCCACTGTTTATACCTACATTTCTGGCATCTCCACCAACTGCTCTCTTTTAGCCAGGGGCCACAGACTCTCTGCCTTGTCTGGACTCAGGGCCTGGACCCCAAAGACACTGAAGCACTTACTGACCACTGCTGACCCTAAAATTAATCAGGAGGCTTGTTCAGATATAATGGTTGTTCTGCTATAGATTTTTTGGGGGGTCAGAATATTAGTTTTTTTTTTTTTTTTTTTAAATGTTATCTGTGCTAACTAGTTGATTAGTTTGTCTTAAGGAAGCAGTTTAATAAACCCTGGTTTAGGGTCATGTTCATTAGACACAAATATAAAACCAATAAATAAATAAAATATTCCGGTACAATGTAAATGCAAAGACATTTTTTACTGTTCAATTTGTCTGTGATGCAGATTTCACCATTTCATTTGGTAAAACTATTGTCAGATACACAGAGAAACTCTTCACTACAAACAAATCCTTCACTGCTTGCCGGAAACTAATTTGTTATGACAGAAATATTAGTATTGCACAGTAGAAAGTAATAACATTAGTATCAATAATAAGGCAGTTTATTAAAGCAGTATTTTTGAGGAATATCACAATGTTTAGTCTGTTTTAATTTAAATGTAAAACTCTGTTGTTCAGCACTTTGTTTGCCAAAAAATGGATTGTTAATTTCACTTCATTACATTTTAAAAGATTAATTAAATTTAAAACTTTATGCATTCATTTAATTACCATTGTTTTTATCATAAAACACACAGTTGCATTTCATTGGGCCAAATCCTGCAGCCCAGTAAAGATATTTGCAAACGAAAAAAGCAACATTTTGATGAGGTTAATTTTAGAAATTATAAATTCCTCAGAGAGGCTTTTAGCATGCTGACAGTCTAGCTGTTACTGTAAGCACACTTACTAACTTAATAGTTGTCCCTACTGTTTGACTAGTCAGTCTGTTCCTCATGCAGCCATGTGACTGTTAGCTTAAGTGCATGGCAACGCAGTCCTGCATAGAACCTTTAGATTCAGAGGGCCTGCTGTGTTAGATAAAGGAGGTGTATGTGTGTGTGTTTAGACTGCAGTGCTCGAGTGATTGGTTGTTTTGGAGTCTTTGTGTTGAAGTGTGACCGTGGTGCCTGCGGCCTAGCCTCGGGGTACAGATGACAGGCGCACTTGACACCTGTGGGCTCTCTGCTGCCTCTCTAATGTGCCCTACAGTTATCACATCCAGCGGATTTCTCTAGAACAGCTCTCACCTGGACATATTTTGGTTTACATGCCTTTTTTTCCCATCAGGAGATGTGGCATAATCAAGGTTAAGGTTTTTGAATATCCATGCAGTTAGTTTAGAAGCTGTCTTTTACTTTGCTATTTCTTAAAAAGCTCTCGGATCATATTAATGCAGTAGCATGCCAGTTAACCAAGGGCATCAGCTCTCTATGGTGTTTTTCTGAGTTAGCCCAAACAATCAGATGTGAACAGCAGCTCTTTGAATTATGCAGGCAAAATTGTCCCAAATCCAGTTTGTATTGCTAATATGTGACTGATCATTTTCATAGCAGATTTTTGTAACAGCATGAACTACATGTGATCTGATATTATTTTTTTATTCTGATTTGGGGTACGTCCATATGTGCGCCTAAATCAGATACAGGTCTCAATTTCAGTCTCAATATTCATAATGGAATTCATTCGATGTTGTATTTCCCGCTAGATGGATGTTCATTACAATTCTCTGCTGATGGGAGTGACTCCAAAGATTTTACATCCAAGTAATTCTTTGATCAGTCTGTTAATATGAAAGGCAGCTTTGAGCATAATCAGTGGAGGGACAGTGAGTTGTTTTAAGTGAATTATAAGTATTACCGTGAATTATACAAAACTATAAAAACTCTAAACTATAAAAACAAACTCTACAAGAAAAGGAGCTCTCTTTCTCCTCATCCTCGTCTTAGTCCTCCTTATCACCTGTATACACATTCACTTGTTTCTTAGGTGCGTCACCTTGTAAATGAACGTGTAAACGCTGACTTCAGTTGCCTCCGTGCTTTATTCAATACGACAGCATGCTGCATACCATCTTTATTGTTCTTTTGCACATACAGGTCAGTTCAGGACCGTGACCAGTTCACACTCAAAGTTGATATTGGCCACATTTTAAAAATGTGAACAGAGTATTTCAGCATGAAATCAGAAATTAGCTCTTAGGCAGTGGTTCTCAATCTATTTGACTACTAGGCACCTACTGTCCACAACAAAAATTAAGACCCTGTGACTTCTAGTTTTTCATAATTTAATGGAGCAAGGACAAGGAATTTAAGAAATACTCAGATAATCTGTACCCATTAAAATATTTGAAAGCTTGGCGTAACTATAAAAATACATTATAAAGTGACCATAAAATTAAAAGTTTATTTACTTTACCGTTCCAGATCTAGAAATCACACCTAGACAACTCGTATATCCAGTTGTTGGGTAAGTGAATTAAATATAAGAAACTTATTGATTCTGAGTTGTTTTGTCTTATTTTAAATAATTTTAAGTGTTCTTGAGTCCCTCTTGGAAGTTTGCTATGGGCTTCCCGGTTGAGAACGACAGCAAGGCTTGCGGGGTGAGCTGGTCATCTGAATGCATTTCATATTAGCTGATTTGTGTGCTGTGCATAGGCCATAGTTATTTGTCCTGTTGAAATTGTTTTTTTGCAGCAAAATAAATATTTGGATCTATAGACTTATTTCATGGAATCTTAGGTGCTGTACTCTGAATGAAAGGTGAGGAAGCATGCTGCATCCCTCCAGCCCACCTTCACGTTCTCCTGAGAGCTACTGTGACATGATTTGGCTTGGCAGGGGCTGTGGCACTGCATGGCTGCTCTGGCAGGGCTTGCATTTGTTTTGCCGCTGTAGTGTTGTGCTCTTAGGCACACAAACGTGTCTTGCTGAAATAGCATGCCGTGCCAGTCACTAAATATGTTCTGCGTGGTAACGGCACGTGATTTCTCAACCGCCGACAGCTGTGTTCTAACACTTACATGTTCCTATGTGCTGAAAACATTCACAGCTTAGATTTGCCTGCAGCTTGTCACCTTTGACAGCATGAATGATTTTTGTTCTGATGTAGAAAAGTCTGCAGGGTTTAGAGAAAGTTCACTGATTCTAGACCTGTTTAGGTCAAATGAAATCATTGTGATGTTGGAATTAAAGTTGGAATTGCATTATTTCCCCCCGTATTTCCCCCATATATAAACTTCAAAATGAACAACACATTTTTACATTTAGTTTGTTCAATAATATTATTTTTTGCTTAAAAATTGAACATTGTTTAGATAATTGTAAACTTTACTGGTATTGGTATTGACTTAAACTTTGGTATCGTGTCAACCTTAACGGACAATAAATGTTCTCTGTTCCCTCAACATTGGCAGGTGTGGCAAAAAGTTAATTTTAGACCCTGAGTATATATGCTAGCAGGAAGGAAAGTGACCAATGGCTCATTAACTTATGCAGTATGTAGCTGGCTTGCCATCCTTGTACAGGTCTCTCTATGTGCACATAAGGGCTAGTGTGAATCTTCTCTCAGGACTAATCCTACTGCAGCCTTCCTGTCAATATGAGGATCCAGAATATGCATTCTGCTCCATCCTCTTCCTCTGTTATCCCTCCATCTGTTCTCTCACTGGAGGAAAGTAAGATTTTTCATTATGAAGATTTTATATTTGCTGATCACTGCTTGTGGCCCTTCCAGCACTGCTGTGGCAAGATTTGGCTCATTGTTTGATTAGCAAATTTGGTAGGTGAGGGAAATCCCAGCAGAATTCAACATCAGGCTACGACACATCCATCAATTTGTGAGCTTCTCTGATTGGATAAGAGCTCTCATAGACGCAGCACTCATTTAAAAGCATTTAGACAGCCATTGTAAACACGCTTACCGTTTGTTGTTTTGGTTTTGCAGCCAGGCATAAGTGATGA
>JAPMOO011929634.1:0-11610 GCA_029874815.1 Luciobarbus comizo
GACGACAGGCAGGTGACGGCGGTGCGTAAATCGAGTTACCCCTCCCACTTCTGATAGTTTTACTGAGATTTCTAATCCCGTGCGAATCGGTCATTAATATTACAGATGTCCTGTGGTAAAATTATATTACCCCATCTACCCCTGTAAAATGAATCCCGTCCGAATAGGGCTTAAGACTGCTACCTCCATGCCAAAAAAAATAAAAAAGCCATCTTGGCTTTCTGTCCCGGAACAAAGCGGTGTGATGGGTCTGGCATGTGATTAGAGGAGGGAGAGGTAATGGAGCATTCGTGCAATCACATTGGTGGACCAGTTTAAGTGATTAAGTGTGCATCAGTTGCTTTCATTTGGGTTCGTACAGTCATGAAAACCTGGAAAACCCATGAAATTTTAAAACAGCAATTTCCTGGCCTGGAAAAGTTTTGGAAAAGTCATGGAATATCGTTTCACAAATTTATGTATAATAGAGTTATATTTAATCAGGTCCTGAATTTCGGAGGGGGACTGTGTGTATTGCATAGTTTTACTCATTCCCACAGCTTTCAAGTTTATAATGAGGGACATTCCTGCAAGCATTTATTCAATATAGTAGGCTAGATGAGTAATTAAATCCACACAAACTATCAGATTAAATCAGTTATTTGAAAACAGCATGAGCAATTCAGCTGTACCGTTTTGTCTCTTTCACTCTCTCAGAGCAGCTTCTCATCGGGGCATCTCCTCTGCACTACAAGAGCCGATCCACAATGCGAGACAAGACTTTCTCTCATGTTCCGGGTCAGTTGACAGAACTATCCCTTGCCTAATAGGGTCATTGTTGCATCGTCACAAAAAAATTTATAATTTGCACATCTTTTAAAGTTTTTTTGGTAACACTTTATTTCGATAGTCCACTTTAGACATTCTACTAACAGTAAGTAACTTTGAAACTACATGTCAACTAGCAGTCATTAGAACATTAGTAGACTCTCTGCTTAATAACTTCTAACACTTTATTTTGATGGGTCTACAACATACAACATACTGACTATGAGAAACTTTGCAAGTATATGTCAACTTATTCTACTAACCCTAAACCTACCCTAACAGTCTACTCTGAGAGTTAGTAGACATGTAGTTGCAAATTAATGAGAATTAGTTGACATGTAGTTGACATGTAGTTGTAAAGTTACTTATAGTTAGTAGAATGTCTAAAATGGACTGTATCAAAATTAAGTGTAACCATCTTAGTAAGCCATTCAATACTTGTGTGCTTCAGAGGCCATTTCCTGTGCGCTCACAGTCACAGCCAATGTGTACACGTATAAAACCACCTTGTGAGTATCATATTGTGTTTTTCCGGCACAAATTAAGCCCTGCTACTCCCTGATTGAGATGCCCAGGGATGTGAACTGTTTCCCTTGGGCCCACACAAGGATCTGGTGTGCCAGCCTGTACAGGGGGCTAGAAAGCACAGACCTCCCTGATGGTTGATATAAGAGACCAACGCTGTGTTGTCGGTGATCACCAACACATGATGGCCTCTCAGGTCTGGGAGGAAGTGTTTCAGTGCTCAAAACACGGCCAACATTTCCAGGCAACTGATGTGCCACATAAGAAGGCGGCTGCTCCACAGACCGCGGGCATGGTGGCCACTCATGACCGCACCCCAACCGGTGAGGGACACATCCATCGTTAACGTTACGTGATGAACTTCAGTCATATGACTGAGCGCAGATCTAAAATGGGATGCAACCCCCCACGCTTCTTCAGACCAATGAAGTACCGGCTGTAGAATCCGGACTCTCTGTCGAGAGGAGGGACCACCTCGATGGCCTCCTTCCTCAAGAGAGTGTTTACTTCTTGTTCTAATCCCAGAGCCTGCTCGGGACCCACCACAGTGGAAACTGTGTAATGAGGTGTACACCGCTCTTCCCCAGTGGGGGCTGCCCTCGGAAGCCCTGGAACACAAACATCAGGGCTTCTTTGTCAAAGACTTCTTGACCAAAAGGACGGTCCTCAGATCACCCTTTGGCTTCGAAGCCTTCGACCACGAGCGTCACTCTCTTCGCGATCCCCGGTCCCCTCGTGGGGGAGTGCGAGTAGCAACGCTCAGTTCTGTGCCTCTCTGTATGAGGAGCGGGCACACGGTTAGGGCTGCTCTCATCCAGCAACCCCCATGAGCTAGAGAGTGGTGAGGGAGGAACCGCTGAAACGCCGCCACCTGTTTACGGGCCTCCTAAAACCTGTCAACGACAAAGTTGACGGCGTTGCCGAACAGGCCAGAAGGCGCGAGCGGGGCGTTGAGGAGGAAGACCCTGTTTTTCTCTTTAATCTCTGACAGGGTCAACCAAAGATGTCTGATCGTGACAACTAAGGCTGCCATAGACCGCGCTATTGCTTTGGCGGTCACTTTCGTGGCACGGAGAGACAGATCAGCACATAGCCTAAACTGATGTTTGCTTTTATCATCGCCCTTATTAGATTTCTGCTTGGACTCGTTGGAGATAGTGACAGACAATGGTAAATAAGACATACACACACAGAGTGCTTTGCTGAATGACAAAAGCTGCTGCTGTTTCCACCGCACATGCTTTTATAGCTTCCTGGCCACGACGTCACCCCATCCGTTATCCACGTGATCCCTGAAGGTGTTCTCAAAGCGTTTAGACGCAGCTCGAGTTCCTGAAGGGGAACAAATGACATTTGGTTCTATTGTTCATATTCAGATGGACCGTTTCTGAGTTAAGCTCTGGGAGACATTCATGTATGGCTAACATCGCAGCACCTTTAAATATATGGATCTAACATAATCGAGTCGAAAAAAAAAAATTTTATATATAAAATAATTCTATACAGAGGGAATTTGGCCTGGTAACCCAAGATTCCAGTAGGCATATGCATACATAGGCTACATACAGCAGAGGTCCTCAGCGTGCACTGTTTCACTCCACTTCACATTACCGTACCTTCTTCAGTAGAGTAAAGTTAGGCATATAAATAAAATATAATATATTTTGTCGTGTTAATGATTTGTGTTAGAACCAATATGAGTAATAAATAGAAGAGAATTGGAGTGATAACGTGTATTGAAGGTTGAGCTGCACCCACAATTAGTTACACCACGCTGTGAAGTGTATGCAGCATGCACTTTCTTCCTTTTTAGATTTTATTTCATGTTGTGGACTGTTTTGGAATGTACAGTTAAAATAATAATAATAATAACAATCTTAGGACAGACCATCAAAACCAGTTAATGTCCCTTGAAAACAGGGGTGTGCGTTCACCTTATTTATTTATTTATTTATTTTATTTTACTCTGTACATGTGTAGCAAAGTAATTTAGTACAGCATTTGGCACCTCTGAAAGACGTTGAGTTCTGTTTCTGAGGACTCATTTGACATCTCACTTTGGGAACCCGCCCATAAAATGTTGCACAGGATTAGGTTCACTACAGCTTCTCTAAATATGTCTCACTTTGAAGGAATTTATGTTAGCAGGTGTAAAAGATAAAGCAGGATGTGTTCTTCTCTGTGTGGACTCTGTGGAACTTAAACACCTCTAAATGGTCAACAGAAATTTCTGTGAATAGCAATAATTCTCAACACTTTAAAACATGGTAGTATAAATTATTGACTATAGTCTGTTTTTGCCAACACTATGTGAGGACATGGATGTTATATAGAGGCTGGCTTCAGTGACTTGTTCAGACAGGATCAGCAAGGGTCCCTTTTGCTGTTGAACTAAAGGCCTTTTGAAGCAAAGATTTATCAAGAAGAAAAGTAGGCATAACTGCAATAAAAAACAGCTGACTTTCAATATGTGAGGCAAAGCACTAAATATATGAACGTCACAAAATCCCTTTGTTCCTCTGAAATCGAGCAGAACGCTGCAATCTGACCATTCGAAGTTTCACCAGGTATTATGTTTATTGTCTGCTATGGGGTATTACCAAAATGACTGATTATATAGCCTAATTTTTTTAACGGAATTTTATGGGAAATCAATCCCATAAAACTGAATTAACTTACAAACTACAATTACAGCTGATTTAAAATTAAAGACTTTTCTTTATATTAAACAGCACAAAAGCTTTTATATTATTTTATTTTATTCTATTTCTCTTTTTTTTTTTAGTTTTTAAAAACTCAAATTTTGGCTAGGCTAAAAATTAACAAATAGGCTATGTAATACAATTTTATTAGTTGCTTTTTTTCACAATGACTCAGAGTTGACACATTTGATGTGGGTTGGGCTGTGGCACAACTGGCTTTACCAGTTCTGCACTGTGACGGTTCATCAATAGATCTGTGCAACTTCAAAACAAACCAAAACATACAGATCAAAAAAAAAAAAATCAGATAAACTGATTTTCATCTTGTTTACAAAGCACAAAACGCAATTGCTAAACCACATTTCTGATTACGTGTTAATCTGTTCAGTGACAGTTAAAATTTCATATGGTCCTTATGTTGTTTCTTGTTCAGCTGCTAGACCACCTATAAACATTTCATGGGATACAATTTTTTTTTTCTGTCTTGGATGCATTCATACCAGTAAAAACAGTGAAAGGGTCTGCCACTAAAGGAGCTATTTTTACCCCCTTTTATCTCTTTATGATCCATGGAAGGTTCTCACAGACCATTATGTGTGTTTATTTTAAAATAATCCCCTTTGTTCTAATTGGTCTGCTCCATGCATGCCTGTCTCTGCAGCTGGGTATTGTTTGGAGCATGGTGAAAGAGATGAAGGGAACGAAATGCGATAGTGACAGTATTAGGCAGTGTGGTTGCCAATGAATAGGCATTATATATAAATACCCATTATAAATAAAATTAAAACTGATCTGCAAAGATGGGACGCATTATATCTGTCTTTAGCAGGTAGAGTAAATTGTATTAAAATGAATGTCCTACCTATTTTTTTTTTTACTTATTACAGTCCCTCCCATTTTTTTATCCCAAAAGCCTTTTTTCGTATATTAAATAAGCTTATTTTTATGGAAAGGGAAGAACCCAAGAATTAATAAAGACCTTTTGGAAAGACAGTGATTTCAAGGAGGTTTAGCTTGACCTAATTTTATGTGATATTACTGGGCAGCAAATCTTCAAAAAGTCAACTGTTGGTGTAATTTCCCAGAGACAGATTGGTGTAAAGCAGAAGCAGATACTTGTATTTCTACATCACTTCCCGCCTTAATAACAATGAAACTACCCTTCTCCCCTTATCAGTATACCTCGAACCCAGTCGTAAGTTCAACACTTAAAATATGGTCTCAGTTTATAAGGACTTCTCCTTGTTAAGCCCTCTCAGTAACAACCCTCTATGCCCCGCTGGTAAAATAGACTACACCTACGTACAATGGCAGAGTATTGGATTGGCTAAATGCAGTGATTTTTACATTGATAACACTTTCGCTAGTTTCAATGACTTCTACAGAAATTTCAGCTACCACAATCTAACCTCCTCTGATATTTTCAAGTCCGACATTTTATTCAATTTCAAAGTTCCACCTTTGCTAACCTACCCCCTACCTCACTAATGGATAAAATTGTACAGATTCCTGTAACCTCCAAAGGTCAAATTTCTGCATTATATAATATAATTGTGTCTGCAAGCAATATCTCAATTGAAAAAAATAAAGAAAAGTGGACCAAAGATATAGACTCTGTAATAATTGATGAAATATGGGATAATGCCTTAAAAAGAGTAAATGGATCAACCACCTGTACGTCTTAGTCTTACACAATTTAAGATACTTCACAGAACATATTACACTAAATCTAGACTTTCAAATTTTTTTCCAAACGTTGATGAAAGATGTGATCGATGCAAAAGTGATTAAGCTGATCTTATTCATATGTTTTGGTCCTGCCAAAAGCTGAAAAACTACTGGACACTTGTATTTAAAACACTAAATGAAGCTTTTAACTTGAATATAAAACCCTGTGTTGAAATGGCTATCTTTGGAGTGCCAGAACATGGAATATCTTTGACTAACGATATGGAAAATGTTTTTGCTTTTGCTTCACTATTAGCAAGAAGGAGAATATTGTTGGAATGGAAATAAAAAAATCCACCAAAAACTTCAATGTTGATTTGACAAACTATTTAAATATTTAAAACTAGCAAAAATAAAATATGTCAAAAAAGGATCCATCCAAAAATTTTATAAAATTTGGAAACCTATGATTACATATTTTGAAAAGATGAAGACCTTCTAACTAATTAATAGAACTAAAGTTTTAGAAAGGCCATCTGACTTTAATATACTTGGTTGTGTCATGCTTACTTATATATCTGCACAGAAAGACTATTAGACTAAAGACTATTATTTTTTTTTTGTGAACACTTTTTTACTTTAACAAAATTTACTTTTGTTAACAAAATTGACTTTGATATATCTGTTTGATAACAAAATATTGAAATGTATCCTGCTATTTTGCATAGTAAGCAATGTTAATATTGTTAATCATTTATTCATATAATTATTTATTTGGTTGTTTGGTTATTTATTTATTATTTTTCCACTTTCTGTTAATTTAAGGTTGTGGAACAGGGTGGGAAAGAAAATACATAATTATGTAATTGTTTGAACATTTTTGTGTAAACATGTTTGAAAAATGTATAAAGTGCAAAAAAAAAGAAAAAGAAAAAAAGTCATAGTTAGTGTGAATTGAACTCTAATCTTAAGTGTGACCAGTATAATTTCTGTAGTTACTTGAAAGAATTAAAAGAAGTGTTTCATGTCTATCCTTGTATCATTAACTTGTCAACATTGATATAGGATTTAGAAAGTATTTAATAATAAGTAATTAAATACTTTTTGGAGAGAGTACTTTGTACAGTAATCTAATTACACTGCTGAAGATTTAATTAGTAACTAGTAATTAATTACTTTTTAAGAGTAACTTACCCAACACTGGATTTGACTGCATGCTATTAAAATTGAATTCCTACAGAAAAATTAATATTCCTTAAAATGTCTTAGACATAAAGCAAGAGAAAACATTCTGTGCAGTGTGGATAAAATTCACTGGCCAGGCAGAAATGAGAGCTTTATGATCTGTGCTTATTAAAGCAATAAGCCCCAAGAAGCAATAAGGCCCTTCGCTTCGCGTAGTGACTAACAAGCCCCTTAGCTGTTATAAATTCACTGTAAACCACAGCTTCACAGGGCTTATTGCTTTTATAAAACGGTTATTCCATATACGTATTAAGGTTTCGCAAACTAAAGCAGAGCAAATAAAGTGTAATGATATAAAAACAGTATTCTTCCACCAAACAATGTAGTTCCTCAGAAACAGTCGTGTGGTTGCAACAAAGTGATTACCAAGCAACACATAAAGTGAACAAAGGTGTAGGTTTGTAGAGTAATTTACAACAGCTTCGAACGCGGCTTAACCAATCAGAAACAAGGACCGGAACTATCCGTTTTATAAAATATAGTAGCTAACATGTTCATGATGTTTTAGGGTAGTGAACAATCAAAAATTCCATAATGCCCTCAAAACCATCCAGACAACCTTGTAAAGACCTTTACACCTCTGTTTTAAATCTATATCTAGTGTAAAAAAAAGAAAAAAAAAAATTAGGGTCATTTGACCATTTTGTCAATTTGTCAAGTAGGTTGCTGAGCCAACTAAATTGACTTAAACTGATTGAATTCAGGTAAAATTAGGACACTTAACCTGGATTCACCCTATAACTCAGCTGTAAACAAATCAAACCTTTATTTAGGAGTTTAATTAGACACTATCGTGGGAGATCAACATTTCTTTTAGACTGTTGAAAGCAGCCATACATGGAATTGTAAAAGACATTTTGTTCAAATTGCTCTCTACTCTTTCATCATAACAGGAATCTTGATCCACCTCATTCTTTACACATTTCAGCTTATCTTAAATTAGATCTTTGTGAAGCCAACACCTTTTTGCCTTTCTTGGTCTCTTGCTCTTTACACAAATGGTTCTGAATTAAATCCTGTAGATTAATCTTCCATGTAACACATTTAAGTGAAGCAGGACTAATGTCATATATCAAAAGGTATTCAGCTAAACTGGAAAAATTAGCATTATTCAATGAACAAATTATATAGGCCTACTATATATGAGATACTTGAAAAACAAAACTGTATGGAAATAATATAGCCTTTACTATACGAAACTCTAATGTAATAGAAATATAATATACATCTATATTATAATACAAATTACTTTGTTGTAAACCCACAATGACCACTTATCAATGTATTTAATAGCTTTTTACATACTTTTGAAAACTATATTTTTATATGTATTATCTTTATAATCATTATAAATAAAACTATTTAAATTTTTGGGTGAAATATTCCTTTAATGTATTATCTGTAAAAACCTTGCATCTTAACAGAAAAATACCTATTCGTGAGTAATGAATGCTATGCACTGGAAACTATGCTGTTCAAAAAGGACTCCACCTTTCCCCTAAATTTATTCTTTCCATAATTATAGCCTTTAAAAGAATTGTCTGCGGTGGCTTTTCTGATTTGCAAATCTGTCGCCTCTATACTATCAGTTTAAACACTAGTGTTTATTTATAGTCTGATAATTACAAGGACATGACAATAAGAGAAAGGTGAATCATAACATATTTTACCAAAGAATACAAACGTATTTTGCCTCTTTACATCAGTTAATCTATAAAACAATGTACAATTCCAGAAAAAGGCGAGAAAAACTACAAACAAACTACTTAAGAAAAGAAATTGTGCACACATGTGATTATAAATAACCAAAGGTGACATATCAGATTTGATTTCTTAGTCATTAAAAATGACAATGAACAAACTATAAAAGCAAAGGGTGGAACTTCAGCAGACTTTCAACCAAAAAGCTTAAAGATCAGGTATCATCAAAACATTCAGGTGAATAGATGGGGTTTGGCAGGCCATTTATAGGCTGTTGTAATAGTTCATCCTTTTGTTATGCATTTCAGTATTCTGTATTTGCGTATATGAGAGTCTGAGTCACTTTGGATCTGTTAGCGTTCTATGTCACACTAGAAGTTTCACGTACAAATATATTTCAATAGGTGACAGATCAAATCTTAAGTCAGTATTTGCCTTATACCCTCTTGCATTAATCAGTAATTTACAACATCCTAAAAAAACTATTTGCAACATCCACACATTGCAACTAATGGTTCAGTTAGAAATTGGCGTAACACTTTCTATGAAGCCCGTATTTATAATACATTATAAGGGTATTTGTAAGGCGTTATAATGAATGCATAATGCATTATAAAAACCTTATAATATGTTATATCATCTTATGAATATTCAAGAACAGTTTTAATGTATTATAATATTTACTTATTAGTGATTATAGCTTTTAAGATTATGATGATTTATAACACAGTGAATTTGTTGCATCCACTTAAGTAAAAATGGATTATATTTCTCATGGTTATAAAGTATTGCAAGATATTTTGCCACCTGATATCTACTTTACTTAAAGGCATCAATGACTACTTATAAGGATAGTAATAATAACAGTAATATTTTTTTTTTTATCTCAAACAGCCATAAGATCAGATACAGTATCAGATCAGATGAATGCGTAATATGACACATTTGCTTTAACTTTTTTTATTTTATTTTAATATCAGCTTGATTATTTTGATGGTACCCTTTAGACAGCTGTCGATAAGTGGAGTATTAGTAGTTGGAGTATTAGTAGTATTAGTAGTATGATCTGCTAAATATATACTAACACTTTATTTTGATGGTTCCCCAACAGACAAACTGACTATAAGCAACTTTGCAAGTACGTCAACATTCTACCTACAGTAACCTTAACCTAAGCCTACTAATACTCTAATGAGAGTTAGTTAACACGTAGTTGCAAAGTTGCTTATAGTCAACAGACTAAGGGGACCATCAAAATAAAACGCAACCTAACATATAAACACTCAAATAAAACTCCACACCTAACCACTTACAAGATGTACTGTAGTAAGATACTATGTACTTATTATTTATAACACTATGAACACCATATTAAATCTACTTTTACATTGATAATGGACTATATACCTTGACATTATGTAAGATATAGTATATTATCAATGTAAAAGTAGATTTAATATGGTGTTCATAGTGTTATAAATAATCATAATCTTAAAAGTTCTAACCACAAATGCGTAAGCATTATATTGTATTATAATGGTTGTTATGATTATTTATAAGATGATATTGTCAGGGTTCTGGACTCTTTATTCCTTGTTTTTCCCCTGTCCTTCCTGAGTTTCCTTATTTGGTTGTTTTCCTGTTTGTAGCAAATTAGCTCAAAAGGGAAATATTTATAATTAATAATAACTGGTTATAATTAATTGTGAATATTTAGATCAGATCTTAGAATTAACTGTAGCAGAATCAATATTACAATGATTTAATCTGTTCGTCCACCGACAGTATAATCATTTCTCAATTCTAGGAAAGATTACTTTCCTGGCCAAGAAAGAATAACTTTCCTACTTCATACAGTACAAGCATTAACTTAACATGTATCAAGATCAACATTCAGAGATTCCGAATTGTGAGCAGCACACAGAGGCAATCAATTGTGAATATAATGAATTTAATAAATAAAACTACAGCTAACAAGGCGCTAGTGCGCATGTGTGAGGTATAGACGTGATTGGCTTGAGCTCCTCTTCGTGGTCTCGAAAAAGTTATTATCTTACTGTGTTTTATTTAGTTTTACACTTTTAAAGTGTGTTTACACGTTTCATTTAGCATAAACTCTTAATGAGACCTGAATATGCCGAAGCCGAGTCCCTTAAATAAAGTTAAAAGCGCCGACGATCAAGTCACCGGAGCTAATGCTAAAGCTAATAGCTCACCTGGCAAGGCCGAGAAAATTCCAGAAGCTGCTCTCGTTATGCGTCGGGAGATATGTAGGAAGAAGTCTTGAGTCAATTTTACAAGGAGTGAATGCCCGCTTTGACGCTTTTGAAATTTTCGAACATTCAGAAGCTTGTGACTTCTCAGGCTGAGCTACAAGCCCGTGTGGCCAATCAAGAGTTGGCGACCAGTGACTTCGAGGCGAGGATACAGAACTTGGAAACTAAGTATTCAGAACTGTCTAAACAAAACAGTCAGCTCCGTGCTAAAGTCCTGGATCTAGAAGCTCGGTCTAGAAGGCACAATATTAAGATCGTGAGGATACAAGAAGGAGAAGAGGAAGGTAAACCCACTGAATTTGTTTCAAGGCTGATTCCCCAGTTGCTTGGGGAAGAGCATTTCCCTCATCCGGTTAAAGTAGATCGAGCGCATCATTCTCTTCAGCTGAAACCTGCCGCGGGCGAAAGGCTGCGCACAATCCTAGCGCATATCCATCATTTTCAAGAGAAGGAGCTGATTCTGCGTCGTGGGAGATTGCAGCCATTGGAATACAAAGGGAAAAGGGTCCTAATCTTTCCGGACTATACTAACAAGGTGATGTCTCAGCGGAACACCTTTCGGGATGTAATGCAAAGCCTGCGCAAAAAAGGAATCAGGTTTACTCTGCGATATCCAGCTAGGCTGCAAATTCAACATCAGCCGGCGGGGGCGCCTACAGTTTTCGAGGATCCGATGGAGGCAGCAC
>JAPMOO011932537.1:0-11604 GCA_029874815.1 Luciobarbus comizo
TCATGATTAATTGTCACTCTTTGGAAAAGTTGTATTTACAGTGGTCCAGTAGTGCACAACAAAACAAAATCTCCACAACAGAACGGAAATAAGCTGCAACACAACAAAATTAGCAAAACACAATGGAAATAAGCCACAACACAACGCAATCTCCACAACACAGTGCAAACAAGCCGCAACACTACAGACACAAGTCGCAACACAACGGAAACAAGTCTAAACACAACGAAATTTGCACAACACAATGGAAACAAACCACAACACAGCAAAATTAGCCCTATGTGTTGTGTTGTGCACTACTGGGCCACTGTACGTATTATATACTGATGCTCAAAAATGAACTCTTGTGTTACAAAGGGGAAAAAAACAACATACTGGTATAGAAGGACAAAATTTTAATTTTTAGGTGAACTATCCCTTCAATTTTTAAATTGTTACCCCAGTCCTGAATATGTGGTTACTTCTTTGCTGGATGAGCTGCTGTTCTTCTAACACAGCTGCGTTTGGTGTATTTTGGAAGGAAAGTTTGTCTCTAAGGTCCCATATGCAGGAAGAGGAATGTCTGTTCTGTAAGGGTTTCTGTCCGTGGCTTTCATCCTTTATCACCATCAGCAAGACATTGAACCTCAAAGACCCCTGTAGTAAAACATGCTGTGCTTTACATCAGTCGCATAGTGAACAAACATAAAATCCATTTAATGAGAGCCAAAAAAAATGCAATTCTGTCATCATTTACTAACCCTCATGTCAAACTCAAATGATTATTTTTTTTACTTCTCTGGAACACAAAAAGACATTTTAGCAGAATGTTCATAATACAGCGACAAAGGGCTGTCAAACTCCAAGAACTACATAAACGTGCTATGAATGTAGCAATAGTCCATAGAGGCTAACTCATGCACTATATTGCAATGCAAGTCTTCTGAATCAGTATGGTATATTTGAGGAACAGAGCTAAATTTACAATATTATTAAATGAAAATCTTTCTTATGCTGTATGGAAAAGACCAGCATAAACATTTAAGAAAGTCACTTAGGTTTGGAACGAGTACGACATGATATAAATTAATATTTTGCCAAGTAACTGTTTAAATCTAAGGAACATTGTGAAAGACAGTCCTATGTAAGCGCATGAGTAAGACTTTGAGTTGGTGTGTGTTTTAACAGAGGAAGTGTAAATGCAAGATACATTTCATCAAAGCGATGATAAAACTGATAAATGCACAATTTCCTCCGCTGTTGGATGCGCTTCTGTTCTTTGTTTAAAACTTTGAATTATATCGGTGTATGAATAACTCTGGCGTGGATTCTAGTTCGGTGTCTGAACTTTACAGGCTCATGGGTGACCAAGAAACAGTCATCACCTTCATATTACAATGATTTCTCATGGAAATATCCACTGCACTCAACACTCAAGAGGGAATCCATGGTTTAAACAAGAGCTGGACATTCACCATAAGCTGGAACAGTTTTATTCAAATTTTATAGCTTGATGGGTATCAGGAATGCGTTAATAAGCAGAGGTTTGCTGGGGAAAAACACGTCTCTTATACAGTAGACTGGAAACATGAACATCATTCAACTGTGAAACAGATACATAAATGGTACTTTCAGGTTGGTGGGAAAGCATACTACAATAGTACTCATACTATTCTGCATTATGTATCCTGTGAACAACAAGCATTTTAAAACTTTTGCTAAAAAGCACTGAGTAAATTCCATGTAATATCCCACAATGCAATTTTTTGCATTTCTTTTTTTCCTTTTTCTTATTCCTTTCTCTCATTATCTTAATGTTTGTCATTTTTAATGTTATGGTTGTTTCAATATCTGGCCAAAAGTTTACAGCTGAAAATTAGCCAGCCATATTTACGGAAGTGTAAATTAATGTGTATTGTTCAAAAAATAAAAATAAATACAGTTCATGTAATCATTATTTGATCAAAGTTCAACATTTAAAATGTTAAGACATTTTTACACAAATTTAATTAAGTCGGCAAAGTAATGTTTAAAAAAAATATTGTATTACATTAATGATAATGAATTAAATATGCAATGCGGTTATGTGTCAGGAATGTAGCATTTTACTGTTTTAAAAATGCTTGCATAATACATTGTTGCAAATGCCATTTAAAAAAAAAAAAGGCAACATAAGTAATAAACCAAGCGAATGTGATTGTCTGGACCCAAACTACAACTGACTTTTGACCTAACAACCAAGCAAACACCCACCCAGCTAACAAAATAATGTTTTGCTATTGTTACTTATGTGCTATTGTGCATGTTAAATATAGCAAAACTAATAGAAATCCTGAATTTTTCAACAAGTTTCCTGCTATAATATCTGTTGGACAGCAACTTACTACAAAAACACACAAACATACTCAAAGCATAAAACAACAGTTTCATTGAGCTGTCACGCTGTTTTCCTATGGCATACTGCCAGGGAATTAACCTGCATCCTTTCTGGAAAAAAACGAGCAAATGACAAGCTAAAAATAGCTCTACAAACACACAACACTCAACAGAAGCAGCCTGGATCAAGCTGAACTACACAGAAAAACATTTTGAGCTCATGTAGAGTCTGTATTTTCAAATGTGGGTAACTCATTGGTCACAGAAAACAGAAATGCAGAGCCTGACCAGATGAGTTTACTGTATGTGACATCATGGAAGAGGATCTCGTCCAGCTGCTGAGTGATGGATGAAAGAGCTTGGAAAGCTGGAAACACAGAAGATGCTTTGTTGTACAAAAAACCTGCACTTCACTTCAATGCAATATGCCAGAATTCTTCATGAAGGCTTCCTGACCACAATTTATGTCAGTCGATTTGGGACTTCTGGAAATAAACAAATGCCCAACTGTGTCATGTGGTCTTGGACACCAACAAAAGTTGATTTATGAAATCGTTTGAGTGGTAGGATTTGAAAAATGACTGTAAATGAATGCATCAGTGTCAAACAAATAAAACAAAGTTTAAAATATTGTGGCTTAGAGAAGTAAACTGGTATATTATATGCATTGCTAAAAATTGCCAGGATTTAACTGTAATGTCTTACAATGAAACACTCTGCATATCAGTACATTCAAATCAGCAGCAGAGAGGAAAAATCTCAATGTTTGTTCACCAAAGACACTTATAATTCACCCAAAAATGAAACCTTAGGCTGAATATTTGAATATCTGTGCATATTTCTCCCCTGGTTCAGATGAGACTTTTTCACTGGAGAAAGCGATACAGTATTATGGACTTGTATTTTAGCTGAAAGCAACAGTTTAAAGTTAAAAATGGGTTGGATTGGTTTCTTACAAATTTGTAGCGTTTCATTCTGATGGTACCCATTCACTGAAAAGGATCCATTGGTGAGCTAGTGATGTAATGATACATTTCTCCACATCTGTTCAGATGAAGAGAATAGCTCATCCATATCTTGGATGGTCTGAGAGTGAGTACAATTTCAGCAGCTTTTCAGTTTTGGGTGAACTCTTCCTTTAAGTGTTTTAACAAACATTGGACAACAAACTAGTGAACAAACACTGAAAGATTTCCTCTCTTCCTTTAAGCTTTCTATTTTAATACATCTTTTGCAATGACTCACTCAGCCGTAAGGTCACTGTGTTCAGAGAATGACATCTGCAATAAACATCACTCTTGCAATTAGCAATCATAGCATAACAAAAGCTTTATTCCATGTTAATTATGCATTATTGATAATACTATTAACAAACGTATGCTGATGATGACGCCTGCATCAGTTCAGAGAGTAACATACGCAGAAGTCAGGCATTTAACTTTTACACCAGTTGTAAAGACACATCAGTCATCACCGAGCAGTTAGTACATTTCTTTTGCATTGAGCCTTGGCGTTTATGTCGGTGACATAGGTTTGAATCTTTTCCATTTATTGTATTATTAATATTCCAAAAAGTTAAAGGGATATTTCACCAAAAGTAAACACCGTCATCATTTACTCACTCTCATGTTGTTCCAAGCCCGTTTGAGTTTCTTTCTTCTGTTGAACACAAAATAAGATATTTTAAAGAATGTCGATAACTAAATAGCCAATGTTCGCCATTGACTTCTTAATTTATTATGGAAGTCAATGGTTACCCTCTACCAATCACTGCTATAAAACTCTTACTGACCACAAAATCTCAACTTAGGTAACATAAATCTCAACCCAGGTAACAAATTTAGGTTATTAAAACTTAGTGGGAACATTGTTTTAATGTTTCTAAACTACTGAAATATACAGTTTTGTTTTTTTTGTCATGATTATTTAAAGTTATTTAAAGGTTCCTAAAATGTTTCTTACAGCAATCTACTAACATTTTCACCCAAAATATAACATTATTTGAATGTTTATTATTAATATTCATAGAACATTAAAATGTCTAGTTTTCTTGTTGTGATTAGAACATTATTTAAAGGTGACTAAAATGTTTCTTACAACATAGTAGTTTTATTTTTACCCCAAATACAATTAATTTAAACGTTTATTTTTAGTATTCTAATGGCCCGTTCATGCAGAACTCATTTTCCCACTCCAGTGAACTACTTTTCCATTGTTTTTCTATGTAAACACACGCTAGATGGACGTGTATGACCGTTGTGCTCGTGTCTTTTGCAGTGCTGTGCACATGAGCACAGCACAGGTGCATGTTTAAGACACCGTGTCAAGTTAAAAGTATTTCAACTCTTACACGAAGCACAGCTCGTCAAAGTCAGTTCCAAAACAGTGGATGAATCAGAAGACCCCGGAGGCAGGCCAAGAGTTGCAAGCTTTTTGTTTACAGTAGCAGGTTGGCAGAGGAGGCATTCTATGTTGCACTTTTTAAAAAACTATTTCTGAGAGCTGCATCTCACGTTTAAAGATGCAAAGATGCATTCTGTGTGAACAGGCCCTAAGAACGTTTTCTCTCAACATTATTAGAACATTCATCAAGAACAAATAACATCATGAGAATGTTCGGAAAATGTTGTTCTAAGAACTTTTTTGTCTCAATATTCCATAAACAATGCTTTAAGAAGGTTTTGTCCTAACATTTACATAACTTTTAAAAAACATTAGTGAAAGTTGTGAGAACGTTCCCCAGCTGGGATAGTGCCTGTAGGATTCAAAATAAGTCTGTGTGGATCTGAACCATCAGAGCTTCACCTCATCATGACCTTATACAGAACAATATAACGCTGAAAGCCCAATACTAAGATCTAAACCAGATCTGGAAACAAAAACAATCTGGGATTGACAGTAATGTACATCTGCATGCAGAACAACAGCTCAATCTTAATAGGACGGTTCAAATAGGAGGCGTGGATGGACAATCTGGTGGATCAATGCAAACTTCATCTTTCATGATGTCTAGAATCTCTCTGCACGTCTCATGAGGGAATCACTAGCAGCTCAGTGTGATCTCCAGAGACCTCTGTTCTGCTGCCAAGAACTGATGCAGATAAATGATAGGGATTAGATAGAGATCGAGAGAAACACAGCACGATGCCCTTAGAGAGAATTCACGATGGCTTATTAGAAACACTTAGAGCAGCTTGTCCACTCATCCCTCATCTCTAACCCACTATGAAGGAAAACATGGCTCCTTCTAATCAGCCTATAAATCTGATATTGATATTTTACATATAATATAATAATATAGTAAATATTATAGCAATTTTATATCCACTTATCTTACATCATTTCTACAGTTTTATGAAAAGTCCATTACAAACGTTTACCATAAGGTTTTGTTTTTTTATTTATTTAAAAAAATATTTCAAATTTTACATTTTTGGAATTGCATGACCAAATAAATTCTCAAAAATAGGCAGCACATTCCCAAAAATAAACATTTGTGACCTATACCACTTTGCCAAAGACGTTGCTAAAGCTTTATGAGTCAATGTCCTGTGAAAGTTGTGGCACACTTGAGTTGTGTAAAACCTGTGGTACATCTGCCAGACCACTCTTTCATAAGACATATAATGAAAGGAAATCAGCGAGCTAGAAGAAAGAGTTAGTGTTTTTCAGTAGACAGCTAATCTGTACCATTAGAAACCACCATAAAGTAGTAAAATAATCTCAAAAAGTATATAAATCAGTTTTAACCGGCATTTAAATGAACAGTTCACGAAAAATTTAAATTCTGTCATTAATTATTCACCCTAATGTCGTTCCACACCTGTATGAATTTCTTTCTTCTTCTGAACACAAAATAAGATAGTCTGAAGAATTTGGGTACCCAATGGCAGTAGCCATTGCCTTTCACAGTATTTATTATGATTTTTTTTTTTTTTTCATATTATGGAAGTATGGATTTTTGAGCGAACTATCCCTTTAAATCTCCTGAAACGTGATTTAATATGAATACTTGCATGCTAAAAACATGATTTGAACAACCTGTAAAACTTTTTTCATGTGACTATACTTTTTGTGAGAGATTACATCACAAGTTATATTATAGGCCTACACATGCCAAATGATCTTCTATACTGTATACTACAATGGAAACGTTTCATAAAACGTCTAATGATAATTTGATAATGTATTTGATCATCTATTTTGACTACTTGATAATCAGTCACTAAACTGATATATTGGCAGCAAGGCAGACATCAACAGAAGTGTTAGTTGCTTCTTATATCAATTCCAGAATATGGACAAACTTCTTAAGCATTTTTGGTTTTCAACATTTTGTGAAAATATTGTCTAAAATAAGTAGGCCTAAGTTATTTGCATATGTCTCATTTTCGAATAAAAAAAACAATATAACAGCCAATATAATGCTGATACACTGTAAAACAATGTAATAAAAAACGGTATATACTGTAAACTGTCTATGTACTGTATATCACAATCAGCATTGATAATTAAAAAAAATTATAAAAAATAAAAAAAATCAGTCGATCAGTTGATCTGACCCATTATTATTATATAATATATTAACAGATACAACTGTTTATGAATTTTTAGTATTTTTCATTGTTAGTTCATGTTATCAAATGTAGTTAATGTAGTTGTTGTAGCTAATGCAAACAAGATGCTGTACTTTGAGAAGCTGCACAAAAATACACAAAAATAGGCCTTGTGGTTCCTTGTTCCTTGCAATGTCTTTGATCAGATTTAGCCTCGACTTTCTGCCTGATGTGAGACACAGGAATGGTATTTTTCTCCACTTAAAAGAGACACAAGTGTGTCAGTATAGTTTATGTCTGAGCTATTTCCCCATCCTGTCAGACACAGATCTCTCATAGCATCTCACCATGTTTCCGCCTCTTTGCTCGGATCTGGTATTGTTTGGCTTTTAAGTCTGCATTGATGTTTGTTTTAGTTTGACATATACACCCCCATTCACAGTAGCTTGTCTTAATGCCAAGGTTCCTGGGAAATGTCTGCATCTTTTCATATTCATATTCCATGTTATACTCTAACTGTAAATCCTAGGTTAGCAAATGGGTTATTTCGGTTACAATTTAATTTAAAGTGTCCTTGTTACAGTGTAATTATACATTTAAGTAATGAATAGTATTAATTAACTAGGCCTACATATACTTACTGGTTAGGGTTAAGAGGTAACACTTTATTTTATAGTGTCCTTGTTGCACGTTACATGTACTTACTATTATAATAACAAAAAAAATAGCATAATTACATGCAAGTAACACTAAGCCAAACCCTAATCCTAACTCTAACCATATAATAAATACATGTATTTAATTAATATCACTCAGTACTTAAGTGTATAATATACACTGTAACAAGGACACCTTAAAATAAAGTATTACCAGTTAGGATTAGGGTTTGGCTTAGGGTTACTTGCATGTAATTACGCATAATTTATTGTTATTATAATAGTAAGTACATGTAACGTGTAACAAGGACACCGTAAAATAAAGTTCTATCGTTATTTATTCAGTGGTCGTGATTCATAGAATCTCAATATGTTACGCTCTGTAGCTTAATAGCGCCCTCCTCTTGTGTGTGTTTGTAATATGTTCCACATGTACATAGTATTAATAATATTGCGTAAAATAAAGTCTGAAACTCTTTTTAAAAATCCTAAAAATATATTTTCTCTTTTTTTTTTTAGATTCTTTTTCTTTTTGTGAACGCCAGCCTCAGGAGAGCAAACTATATGAGGGGTTTTATTTTACATGAGAATATATCTAAATCATCTTTATAAATGTCTGCAATGCGATACAATAAAATTAAATAAAAGGCAAGTTTAGCATAAATGAAACTGCCACTCAATAGAGCCTATAGCTAGTTTATGACTAAATATTGGTTCACAATATTTATAGACTTGACAAAAACATTACTTCACCTTTCTTAACTTAAAAATAAAATAATCAGTTAACCAGTAATAATAACTAAAAAAAATGTTGTAACACTTTACAACAAAACACCAGTAGTTAACATTAGTCCATTAAAGAGTATTAACCGGTACTTTTGATTATAATAATGATGGCATTAACAGATTAATAAAGGCTTTAGAACTATTTTTCATTGTTAGTTCATGTAATTAACTAATGTCAACAAATAGAACCTTACTGTCAAGTGATACAAAAATTGCCATAAAGGTAGAGTGGGGGAAAACGCACCCCCTTAAGGATTGTGTAATTTTTCTTTCAGTGAAACAGAAGTTAAAGGTGTTTAGAAAAGTTATCATAGTTTTAGTGACAATAACATAAATTATAAACCAAGTATGAAAAATGTCCAGAGTTTTCATATTATTAGATTTTTAACAAAAATTAAATTTGTGTCAAGGGGGCGTTTTACCTGCAGATCGCTTTAAACACTTACAGCAAAATCAGAGTACAGGCCGTTTTAGCTAAAAAAAAATTAAATATATATATATATATATATACAGTATATATAATCAATAATTATGTATTACAAAATTATAACAGTCTATTTGAAAAAAAAAAAAAAGTTAACTGATGATAACTAGTTAGCTAACTAGCTACCTGATGCTAACTTGAGGTAATTTTTAAATATAAAGTCCAAATATTTTTATTCAACCAACTAGTTGGCATACATTTGATGGAAAAACAAAGGATTTGATGTTCAGAACAGAATAACTAGATTAATTGCCCATTAATTTGTTTGAGAAAAAAATTATGTCATTCTGAAAATATAATTATATATTTTAAAATAACACATACTCTCTATCTACAGGCCCTACTGTTCTCATACCATATATTACTGTGATGTTTTACAAAACAACAAGCTTTAAAGCTTTTTTATACTGTTGAAAATTAGATAATTTACTGTGAAATCTGTTCTCTCTCCGGTACATCGCCAGTGTAAGCTTCATGGTGAAAACTTCTACATCACTCTCGTCAACGTAGTCTATAGATAAAATAAAAATTTAACTTGACTTTATCTTGTGGTTAATTTGGGCGTTTTTGGAGCAGTTCAGGAAGCTTGTTATCGCTGTGTTCCCATCGCGTTGACTTTAACCATTTACCAGCTGTTTGTTTTGCTACTCTACTGTTTACAACAACCCCAGCACTGATAAGACATATGCAAAGGAATGCTGCTGTACTCCGTCCAATGAAATACGGCATTGTTGATCATCCTCCTGTGTTATAAATCAAAAAATGATACATGCACAACCCGCTGAGATTTCTGATCACATTTAATGATTTTCATTCAAGAGCAGATTCACACGAATCTTCCTCTGGTCAACACTTCCATGGCATTTCTCTCTTTCAGCCACAAAAAGTCTTTTAGTCTTTCTCATACACACAAATACTTGTACAGACACCGCAGTCTAAACCAGCTGAGGAGATCTTTAGGAGAACATACACCATCAGCCGTAAAGCACATGCCAACTGGGCAACAGTCACAAAATGACCCAGCTAACCAAGAACATAATGTACAGAGCAGTTGCATTTAAGACACGTTTTTAGAGTCCTTGTGCAAGGACTTGACAATCTCCCTTTGGAACAATCTTCAATTAAAAATCCATTCACATCCACTCGTCCACATGAGCACCAATGTACTGTATCTTAAAAGAGAAACTGACAGAATAAAAAATAAAACACTGATCTATTCCACTGGTATGTAACTGCAAGTAAAGGAACGCACGTCTCATTAAAAAACACACAGCATTAAAAATCAAAATAAATTCACAATGATCAAGATCACATTTGAAGTGTTAAACTGTTAATATCTTCTTCTTGTCTATACATATGTTAGGTTAGATATATCAATAATATTCCCTTTTGGAATACTAAAAGCCTAACAGTCAAGAGTTAAGTCGTGAAAGCTGCAACAAACATCCATAGTGGACCGGTTTGTTATTGCTTTCCTGTGCAGGTATGGAAATTTAACCAAAAGCACTCGCATGGCTGGGAGGCAGTCACCGTATTTGCGGTAAAAATCGTCATAATTCCTAGCACCACGAGTATGGTGTACTTGTATAGTATAACTCAACTGTCAGTTTCTATTTTTTTTTTTTCAAGCAAATCCACAGCAGCAAATCTGCTGCTACCATCAACTGTTCAAAGACAAAACAACGGACTTGCAAAAAACTTGCAAAAGCTAAAGCTACAGAGACACGTGTGACGTTCTCTTTGGCACATTCAGTCACTGGCAAATTTCTACAGCTTACTTTTTTGTGAAAATGCCTTCAAATTGGTGCAGGGAAAAACATTTTTAAGAAAAAATTCTCATAGACTAAGCACTTTATGCTCAGAATACATATATATATATACACAAACACACACTCCTTAATTCTTTGCAGATAAAAGTGCATTAACCTTTTAATCTTGTGAAACATTCAAACGTAGTGTAGCCAAATAGTTCAGTTCGTTTAACATTCAGATGAGCCATAATTTGGGTTCTCTTGAAATGCATCTGGGGGAAAAAAGTGACTTTTATGAGCATAAAATACTTTGGGCCATCAACTTGTTCCAAGGCAATTTCTCAGAAAGCTTCATTATCATTTAAAAAGCAACAAAGACTTTTAGACAGCTGCGTCGACTGTTTCATTTAGTTTACTTTGTGCCAAGCACAGAATTAAATGGAGAGAAAATGGAGCGATCTAGGATCGGATTCATCAAAGCATTATGCAAAGCATCGCATAAGCTTGTGCAAACGCGCTACAAACCAATGTGCCATACAAAAAAGCAACGAAGGCATAAATACGTATGGTTGAATACAAATGGAAGGCATGACAGAATTTGCATGCTCATTTTGTTGGTCAATAAAACGAAGCATTTAACTAAGTGTGCTTAGCTTATTTAAATATTTAGCAGCAAACGGTTCCAGACAAATTTGATCATCAACTCTAAGTGGCAAGATTCAACTGAGATTATCAATGTCTAGATTGCAGTGGGACTGCAGAAAAGAAAAGGCATGTCCCATTTGGACACAAACCCATCTGTCTGCTTAAAACGAATGTCTTGTATCTTTTGATAACTGAATGGCAGTGCAGGCTTATAGTCAGTTATCACAGCTAAAACAGTTACAAACTGTGAACTTGCAAATGTTAGAAACAGATAAGCTTTGTTTCAAAGGGTCAAGGCCTTTTGTTTAAGTGCTTCATAGTGAAACCATTTAAGGTTGAGCTTTATATCTGTGCCTTTTTGATTGTAATTC
>JAPMOO011935363.1:0-14709 GCA_029874815.1 Luciobarbus comizo
ATGATTTGTAATTTAGAGTCTGAGGAAGAGGAAAAGGGAGCTCTCAGTCTTTGTACGGCATTTTTCAAGCGCCAGCTTCTCAGTGGCGATTCTTATTGTGCCTGGTAAGTTCTCACTCAAAATTTTCAGTCACTGTACATTAGCACTGCACTAATAATGTAAAAGTATTTGTGATTTCGCCTGCTACAATTAACATAATTTTTCTTAAATTTTCAAGTCAATATTCTGATCATGTATTTCTTCTACGCACATATACACATTTCAGTTACATTAATCTCATTCATTTCTGTTAAGATATATACAGTGCACAGCATAAATGAGTGCACCCCCTCTGATTAAATATAAAAGATTATTTTCTTAATGATCTCTAATATAATTCATAGACAGATGGCAAAATTGAATTGTATTAAACATATGTTACCCTGGATCACAAAACCAGTCTTAAGTATCAATTTTTCAAAATAAATAATAAATAAATAAGCTTTCCATTGATGTATGGTTGGTTAGGATTGGACAATATTTGGCAGAGATACAACTATTTGAAAATCTGGAATCTGAGGAATCTGGAAAAAATCTAAATACTGAGAAAATCACCTTTAAAGTTTTCCAAATGAAGTTCTTAGCAATGCATATTACTAATCAAAAATTAAGTTTTGATATATTTACGGTAAGAAATTTACAAATATCTTCATGGAACATGATCTTTACTTAATATCCCAATGATTTTTGGCATAAAAGAAAAATCAGTCATTTTGATCAATCATACCCCAGCGACTTAAGACTGGTTTTGTGGTCCAGGGTCACATATTCTTATTAAAAACAGAGAAATAAATGCCTGTAAAATTCATATCTGTAAAATAAGTAACGTAGCCAATTTTTTTTTTAATGAAAGATTGCAGAAATGAGTACACCCTAGAATTATTTCAGCAAAGTAGTACTTAATGTGTCCTCCATAACTCTAAGTACACTGCTCTGACCCTTCTTGGCACTGAGTGTACAAGTTCATGACAAATTGTCACATCTGTCCTGTTTAACTCCTGGAGGATGACCTCCTTAAATGCCCTGGGCCCGTATTCACAAAACATTTTATCTTACCACTAAGAGTTCTACTAAAGTGCAGTAAAAGTTTTTAGATAAGAGTTTTCTCTTAAAACCTATTCACAAAGCTGCTGAGACAAATTTTTACTAAGGAATAGAGAGAAGTCTTAAGCTAAGAGTAAGGGGGCGGGGTTGACCTTGTTGCTATGGATGATGCCAGCATGCTTACTAACTATGCACACAGTGATTGGCTGATAGGAGAGGGGAGGGGTCTCTTTCAGAGATTTATTCATATAAATATTGTAGAGCTCGATATTATGTTGCCATATTCAAACAAAGATTTGAATATGGCAAAAACAAACTGAACACAAGAACAGCTGTTACTTCTTACCCACCTGGTTAATGAAAACAAAGATAGGCTATAATCAAAGGAAAATTTGGAGTTGGGTTAAACGCCAAAACCAAAGGTTCCTTTTTAAAAGCTCATTATCGTCAAATATTTCTAAAATGTTTACGTTCCAAGTAGGGGTGTGCGATATTGAAAAAAAATGATATCTTGATATTTTTTGGGATTTTTTTGATAACGATAATTAGACAATATTTTGCAGAGTGTTATTGTGCTGATATCTGACAAACGTGGACAGCTGCAGTTTTTGATATTCTTCATATTCTATGTGGTCAGTTCACATCAGTGATATAAATGAATCTTTTCATATGAGTTTAAATTCATTTTTACATTTTATTTGCAATTTTACCTTTAAAAAGGCCATTTCTTCCTAAAAGTGTGCATCTTTTGAATCAAATTGTTTAATCAGTCAATTAGAATAATAAGACATTTAGGCTGTTACTAAACAAATGAAACCAGTATCAACAAAATTAATCTTTGCAGAAGTTGCATCTTAAGTGGCATTTAGATGTATTTTTACACACTGTTTAATGCACAGAGGGACATGGGGTGCTTTAACCTCAGTTACAAATGCATAATGTTTTGATATTTTAAACATAAAACACTGAATACTGATATTTGAAATTATTTTAAAATGAAAAGATACTTTGAATGTGAAATTAAAACCGCCAGTAGGTGTCAGCAAGTCACTGTTAAGTGAGTCATTGCATCTGAACCGAATCATTTAAAGGTTGATTCATTCAGGAACGAAACACTGTCATGTTGCTCAGAGACGCAAAACAGTGCTGTAGCTGTTTTGAATAATTTTTTGTTGGCGACATGGAGCAAAAACAGGCAATATGGTGTATAAAATGTAAGTTTCTTAATATTAACTTATTGTTTATTGAACTGTTGTATAAAATCAACATCACATTTGTAATCATGCTGATTTTTGAAGAAAAAAACGGCACTCTTCATGTGATTTTAACCATATGAAATTATATATATATATATATATATATACGCATTTTCTGCCCCCGTATCTTGAATTTTGTGATCATTCTCAATGCATTTTATTAGACTGAATCACACAGTGAAAGAACACACTCTAAATGCGCACACACCTTAGTCTAGACTTCATCATGTAATGTAAGTGTGCACACCATAGGTGTTCTGTTTGGTTTTTGCAAAATACTCAATAATGTCAAATTGCACATCGTTAAAACAACAATTACGATATTATCGCAGACGATATATATCGCACACCCTTAGTTCCAAGGCAGATTGCCGGCAACAGCCATTTCAGGGTAGTTTGTGGCTTGGTCTTAGTGACTTGGAAGTCCTCTTCACTACTCCTAACGTTTCACAGATTTAGGAGCTAGTTTTAGCGCTAAAACGCTTTGTGAAGTATTCACGCCCATTATTTATTTATTTTTTTTAGGATTTTTCAGAGTAAACACAGAATAAATAAACAACATTGTCTCAGACTTCACACACACTCACAAAGAAAAAAAAAAGAAGAAATAGAAATAAAAACAAATAAAGACGAAAAAAATACGTTTAATACCTTAGACATAAATTATAATGCTTACAATAATAAATACAGGTTCTGTAACTAAAGGTACCATAGTAAAGAGCTGCAAAACAGTCAATCATTAGAAATGCCCAAAGGTAATGTACAACTCAACCCTCATAGGAAACATTATACATTGGTTTGGCTGCTAGTTTGTCTAAATATCTGAGAAATGATCCCCAGACAGCAGAAAACTTTTCAATGGAGTTAGACCTATTAGTCTATAGTCTCTCTATTTTTATGACAGAAATCATGTCCATAATCCAAATTCGAAAAGAGGGAGATGAAGATGACTTCCAGTTCTTTAATATAAGTCTCTTGACCATACCCAGAGTGAGGGCCTGTTGTAAGGTTTTTGGAAGGCTAGAGGTGTGTAGTGAAAAGCCAAAGATAACAAGTTTCACGTCCGGCAGAAGAGGCCTGTTAATATAGGCCTCAGAGTACCAATCAAATATGCTAGTCCAAAATCCCGACAGTGAAGGACAAAACCAAAAAGCATGAGCAGCTGTATCCTCCGTGACCTTGCACTTATCACAGAATGGTGAAACAGAAGAGAAAATTTTGTGCAGTTTGGTCTTGGTATAATGCAAATGATGAATGACCTTGAATTGTATTAGTTGATGCCTACTGTTGACTGAACAGGACCGTACTGCGGTCAAACACCTATCCCACGTTTCGTCGGAGAGCTCAGCTCCCAGTATGTTGAAAGAAGCAGTACAAATTGCATGTGTAATTTCTCATGTTATCACTCAATCAATAAAAACATTAATAAAACAGCTTGGAAATATGCCACGTGATATTATATTTACCTCTGGAAATGCATTCAATGTCCATATCTGTTTGGTTAGCTTGAAAAAAATAACTCTAAAGAGGAGCTAAACTTATGCACTACATTAGATATTTTGACTATACTTTTAACTTGCTAGAAATGTCTCTATTATTTAATGTATTTTTGAATGCATCGCAAGTGAAAGCATGTAAGGTAGGTTGCAGTTCTGGAAAATAGTGGCGCTGGAAATTAAGGAGTTCTTTAATTCTTTGCCTTAATTCTTAATTTTAGAGATAGGTTTGTTCTTCTCAACCTGTTTATGTGACCCTGCTGATCCAGTGAGCATGTAACTAAATGATGTTTGTGCCTTAATTTAGAAATTTCTCTAGTTTTACACCCTACAATTACTTATGACCTTAATAGTAGGGATGTCTTAAGCCGATCTCCTAAGGATCGGGATCGGGGCTGATCAAACATTATTTTAACTAATCGGGATCGGCCGATGCCTGATCCTTATTTTACTTCAGTTGTCATACACATACATTTGAGCTTCCGTGTTCAATGTATTTGATGCTCACTTTTTTAACGATCACTCATTCATTCGTTTTTTTATCTGCCATCAGACTATCTGAGACGTTGTAGCCATAACGCGCTGCTATGGGTTGCGTTTTGGTTCAGACTTGACTGACAGACTGGCATTCTGACACCGCGAGCTTCATGCTTTCTACCCATATCTCCACTTTTTTATCTTTATGTTGCAATTATTTGCTTAATTTATATATAAAATACAAGAAGTTTACATCAGTAGTCCCATATTCAACAAATGTCTTCGTACAGTATGTGCAGATATATACATAGCGAGTGTGTATCTTATAGGTATGTCTACACTCACATTATTTTTACTCTCTGCACAGCTCTGTATACATTGGATTGGTTTTAATAACTTTAATGTACTTGAATTGTGCATCAAACACTAGGAATATATAAGTATCGGATCGGGACTCAGTATCGACAGATACACAATATTCAGTGACTGATCAGATTGGGAAAAAAGGTCAAAGTACGCACATCCAAAACGTCTTGGCCAGGTGCAAGATCAAAGGGTACATCAAATGATACAAAAAAGATCTGCAGTTATTCTCCCTTTATTTAACAAAAGTTAAAAGTGGCAACGTTTCAGTCAAAGACCTTCGTCAGGCAAACACACATATGTACAAAAGCTTTTGTACGTCTTTGACCAAAACGTTGCCACTTTTAACTTTTGCTAAATAAAAGGAGAATAACAGTGTGCAGATATTTTATGTATCATCTGATCGGATTGGGGGCACAAAAAACCTGATTGGGACATCCCTACTTAATAGTAATCAGGATCACTGTGGTTTGGAATTTGCTACATTTGGTAAAATGTGCTTGGAAAAAATGTATGATCAGAATATTGAATTGCTTAATTATGCACACACTGTGTAATGAGTGAAGAACCATCACCTTATACTAAAGAAGTTTTTTAATGTGTCCACTGGCGTGAAAGAAACCCACTGAAGATCTTTGTTTTGTTTAGTGCTGGCTCTTTTAGTGTCCGGATGACTGTGCAAACTCACTGACTGTACTCTCACCACTGACTGTTCTCATTTTAATTATCAAGACATAGACACGCTGTGAATAAGAGATTTATTGTGCCGTGTAGACAGCTTGATTGATTTTAACAGGAGTTCTCTTGAGTTTGCATGAAAATAATTGAACAATTTTTAACAAATTATGATTATCATTTTATATTGTACATCTTACAGGGAGCTGACACTGTTTTGGAGTAAACTTCTTATACGGCTCGAATCAAAACAGGCCTTTTTGGAGCAATGCAGACTGTTAGCACGCCTCTCTGGGAGTGTGTACCATATTCTGCTCCTCATCAAAGTCATTCAGGCTGAGGTTAGAAAAGTTTTTGTTTTTATGTCAATGTGATTTGGAAATCAAGGCAATGGCATTCAGGTGACAGTGACATTTTTGTTTCCTCAGGTTGAGAAAGGTGGACTTTCAGTGTGCATCGAAATGTGCATTCAAGCACTAAAAATGGGAGTCAATGATAACGAGGGCTGCGATATCTCCATCTGCAAAACAATTTCTTGTTTGCTGCCTTTAGACTTGGAAGTAAAACAGGCTTGTCAACTCACCGAGTTCCTGATAAAGCCCTCTTTGGATTCTTATTATGCTGTTGAGACTCTCTTTAATGAGCCCGACCAAAAGCTTGAGCAGGATGATCCACCGATTCTAAATTCACTACGCTGTGACCTGTTGTTGGCCTTAAAGACTAAGTGGCCTTTCGATCCAGAGTTCTGGGACTGGAAAACCCTAAAACGTCAATGCCTTGCTTTGATGGGTCAGGAGGCAGCAGCTATATTGTCTACTGACAAATTTACTGACAGTGAAGACAATGAAGTCCATGACCTTGATGAGAAATATTTTAGACATCTGCATTTTACCCATAGTCCTACTTATGAACTCAGTGAGGTTGAAGAAGAAAGAAAGAAGAAAAAGGAAATGAAGAAGATGAAAGAGAGGGGATTTGTTTCTGCTCGATTCCGCAATTGGCAAGCTTATATGCAGTATTGTGTTTTGTGTGATAAAGAGTTCCTTGGACACAGGATTGTGAAGCATGCATTGAAGCATGTCCAAGATGGGATTTTCCGTTGTCCAATATGTGCTGAGACTTTTGAAACTAGAGCAATTCTAGAGCCTCATGTGGCATCACATGTGAAACAATCATGTAAGGAGCGCCTTGCTGCTATGGGTGTGAGCAAGAAACGTCCCAGTTCTGACACCCAGTTAACACCAGCTAGCAGTACTTCGAGCAGAGCAGAGGAGCACTACAGCCGAGAAGAGCACTACAGCAAAACTGCTGCAAAAGTTAGCCAAGGGACAATTTGCAATAATTTGTATGCTTCAAACAGTAGTCCCATCACAAATGTGAAAAGTAAAATTAAGTCATCATCCCCAAAACAGGGCAACCCTATTCGTGATGTTAACAACACTAAACTTTGTTCCTGCCCTGTTACAAGCTGTCAGAAAGTTTTTAAGTACTTCAGGAATTTGGTTGCACATGTTAAGGCCCACAAAAATGAGCAGGAAGCAACACATTTCCTTGAAACACAGAGCCAGAAGGCTTTGTGCCAATATTGTCACCGCCAGTTTGTTAATGTGACCCATCTTAATGATCACTTACAGATGCATTGTGGTGAGAAGCCATATTTTTGCATTCAGCTTGGATGTAACTGCAGCTTTTCCTCTCATACTGAACTTCTGATACACAGAAAAGAACATCCTGAATTTAAGGCACAGTGCGCATATCCAAACTGTGAGAGAATATTCAACGAGACATACTTGCTATATGATCATGAAGCGCAGCACTACATGTCGTTCTCCTGCAAAAGTCATAACTGTGACAAGGTGTTCTACACCCTGTCTGAGCTAAATTTGCATCAGAAAGGACACACAAAGCAGGACCGCTCTGCTGTTGATGTGGGCTTACCTTCTCAACTGGAATTACCAGCTTCTGCCTCAGAGTTGCCTCCAAGCCAAATTAAAGAGGTTTCTCAAGAGTCTACCCCAGTAGAAATTAAATGCACAGTTGAAAACATAGTAGACACTAATGATTCCACAGAACAACCCATGCACCTTGTATCAGGAACAGCTCAGTTTACAGAAAGCAAAAATTATTCCCAGACTAATGCTACTCAGCCTGATGGATCTAAGACATCTCATTGTCTTGAGAAAACAAAGCAATTGCATCTTGAATCATGCTATGTAAAACTGCACCCTATTCCCATCAAGTGCAATGATCCAATGTATTTAAATGCTCTAAAGGATGCTGACAGTGAAACTCAAACACTCTTGAAAGACAAGAAATTGTTTTCTTTCCCACAGAGTCAGCTTGAGCCTTCAACATTGAAGTCATCTCCCTCTGTGACAAAAGCCAACAGAGAAGAAGGTCTGACTCATGTGTGTCCATTCGAAACCTGCACACGGAAATACAGCACCTCAAAAAGTTTATCGAGACATGTCAAAAACGTTCATTCGGAGGCCTTTGAGGAGTGGAAACTGTCAAAGAAGTACAAACGGATTGCAGAAATTGCTGCAAAAAAATCATCATCTGAGCACACAACTGCTAGTTCTCAGATACCAAAATGGACAAGCCGTTCCAAACAAACTGGACATACTGCATTTCTGGACTCAGTGATTCAAAGTCCTTCTTCTGCTTTTTCCGATCACGATAGTATGCAGTCTGCAAGTGCCAAGTTTTGCTCTCAGCTTGAAAACACTCAAAGTGCAACATCACCAAACCAGACAGGTCTGATGCAGTTACCAGTAACTCAGACATGGGAAACACCCTCAATGGAAAATTTGGATTCAGGTTTTTCTGTACATGATCCTTACTGCTCTACGATTTTATCTGACAACCAACACACAAACCCGTCATACCATTCTGACACAGTCTTAAGTTACGCATCTCCCTCATCTTACGATGACATTATCCCCCTTTCTATGAATGCCCACACACCCTCCAGTGTGATGAATGAAGCCTCAAAATATGTGTCAAGCTCTCTTAGAGTACTACATGCACTTAACAGCGATCAGACTTGTGACTTGTCACAGGTTGAGTCAAGTGTTAATCCTGGATTCAGTCAAATTGGACAAAACCATCTCAATGATATATCCATCAGCACTGGTTTGCTGCAAACAGGATCTTTGTCTGAACACAATGTCAGCCTATATTTTTCAACTTTGCCTTCCGAGGAAAGTCCTATTTCAGTGCAGCCATTGGCAAATTCAAACAAAGAAATCAGCACTGACAGTACTGATGCATTATTCTCATCAGATATCAAATGTATGTCAAATCTTTTAAACCCTCAATTTAAGGAATCGGGAGAAGATTTCTTTGGTGCTGCCCCCCTGACTGATGAGAAAAGTCCAGAAGATTTTTGTAATCATGAATTGTCACAGGAAGGAACTGAAGGAATTGCTTCAGATGACCAGATTTCAGGTTTTGGAGAAACTGGGAAATCCAAAAAAATTAAATCATCTAAGAGAACAAAATGGCCTGCCATAATACAGGATGGGAAAGTCATTTGCTGCAGATGCTATAGAGAGTTTTCAAGCACAAAGTCACTAGGAGGTCATTTATCAAAACGTTCTCAGTGCAAACCTGTGGATGAAATTGATCTTACTGCTGATTTACCAGTATCATTTCTTGATTTTCTGAATGATCCTGACATTTCAACGGTGCAAATGCCTCTCCCTGCGAATGACATACATGAGCACAATGACAAATCCTGCATTTATGCACCATCAGAATCAAATATCTTTAATGGGAACACTTTAACAAGCGTGCATAGCACAGACAGCCTCCAGAACACTAATATGTCCTCTCAAGTCCCCTCTGAAATGACTACAAATTACAGTTTCTTTCATCCACCTGGAACAAACACAGGCACAGAAATTAAAACTGAAGTTGAATTCACCCCTGCAAATACTGGTGAAGATGGCAAAATCATAGAAATTGAAAGGGCACTACAGCGTCTTGATTTAGTTGATATACTTAGTCAAGACAAATGTGTATCTGTGAGCACTACCCTGCATGATCTAAGCTCTGAAGCTGTCACCAGAAATGATCAGTGTCACACAATTAAAGATCCTGTACAAAACGAGCAGAAATGTATTTTAAAGCCCTTTAGATGTAAAGAAGGCTGTGTTTATGGAGCAATGACAAAAGAAGCTCTATTTAAACACCTTAGCCGTGTGCATGATTACAGTGAGGAAAGGATAAATGAAATGAAGAAAAACCCTGACAAATTAGCACCTTACAACTGTCATCTATGTTCTAAGACATTTACCAGAACCACAGGCCTTAAAATTCACTACAAAAATGTCCACCGTTTTTCAAAAGAGGAAATGTCTGGCTTGAAAATCGGTCTTGGTTATAGAAAGATCAGAAAACCGACAGAAAATGTGTCAGAAAATGCGCATACAAGTCTCACCGTCGACCAGGGAAAAGACTCCCTGTCAGAACAGTCTCAATCCCAAATCAGTACAAATTTGACAGTTACATCTGTTGATTCCAAAGTTAGGAATGTTATTCCAAAAGGAAAAGCCAGCATCACTGCCAAAAGAAAAAATAAATGCCCCAGTAAAAACTCCCCTGCAGTTGCCAGCACTGACACCTCCAGGACTGTGGAAGCGTCACAGAAAAATGTAGTAAATCTTGATGGGCTTTCAGCTACAAATATAAAACTAGAAAGCCCCTCTCTGACTGAAGAGAATCGTGTTATTGAATTAAATGAGCCAGGTATATTTGCAGTGCAAGAGCCGAGTGGTGGAAGTCCGTATCTCTTTGACACACTTAATGCTCCAGACAAAAGAACAGAATATGCAACTCCACAATCTAACAGAGAAATTGAGACCAATTCAAATGTGATGGTTGATCTCAAAGAGAAAGCTAAAATGCCAGTAGACAATATCGATTTTGGTGATTCAAGTGATGTACAAATTATGTACCGTCCATACCGGTGTGTGCATGAAGGATGTGTGGCTGCCTTTTCAATCCAACAAAATCTTATTCTCCATTATAGGGCTATGCATCAATCAGAATGCGATGACAAAAACAGTGCTAAAGAAACTAATGGAGTTGCCCAAGTGCAGGAATACAGATGCCAAGTCAAACAATGCTCAAAAGTAGTGTCCAAAGTTACCAGTTTGTTGAAACACTATCTTTTACTCCACAGATGCACATTGGAAAAGGCAAGTGCATTGTTATCCGGTGTTGAGGTAGGCACGTTTCAGTGTGACCAGTCAAAATGTTCTGCTCACTTCACGTGTCATTTGAAGTACATTGATCATATCAAAAATGATCACAAAGCAATAAAGGTTTCAGCAGATGGGGACTTTGAGAGCGTGGACCTCACATTCAGATGTCAGTTCGAAGGTTGTGACAGGGTATATACAACCAAGTCAAACCTTCTTCGACACCTTATGAAGAAACATGATGCTACTTTTGAAACTATGAAAGAGAAACAAGAAAATGGGATTGGGAATGGGAATGATGTTCAGGCAAAAAAGTTAAGTGCAGGTTCTAACAATGGAAAAGAGAATATTGCAAATAACAACATTAAAATGAAGGAGAATTCAAAAAAGAAAGAGGACAAGGCCCAGAATCATTTGATGATGGTAGAAAAGCCTGCTCTTAAATCCACCGATGAAGCATCTGCCTTGTGCAACGAAAGACTTCCTTTGCAGTACCCTTGCATGATTGAGAGTTGTGATTCAGTAATGAGTGCTGAGCACAGTATAATAAAACATTACACCACTCATGGTCTCACAGAACGGTACATTGAGGATCGGAGAAGCCAGTTCATATTTTGCAAGAAAAGCAACGAGACGCCCAGAGCAGATGATACCTCAAAAAATGTTGAGGTTGCAGAAACAGTCTTTGATGGAGATCAAACAGAGCATTCAAAGGTCAGTTCTCAAGATGTAGGCCCAGAGCCTGCAACGGAGGTTGTAGTTAATGAAGGTTTCGCTTCCACAACCATGCCAGTAATCAAACGGAAAAGGGGTCGTCCACGGAAATCAGAATGTAGAAACAAAATCAGTGTTGAGAGAAAACAAAGTCTTCGGAACTGCTCTGCTGAACATGTTAAATGTTTGCTGAAAGTCTCAGGATCCATATTGAACTCGTCAAACTCTCAAGGGAACCATGTAGATAATGAAGTTGCACTAAAACTTTATCAGCCTTCAGAGTTTGAGACATCCGTCCTGAAGTTCAGTGAAGACTCTCTATCCAATCCATCAAAACGACAGCGAACACTTCAACCAATCATCCCAGAGAGAGATCAAGTCCAATGCATTGATTTCAGAAATCCACTAAAGATTGAGTCTGTGAAGAATGTTAAAATTGTCATGTATGAAAACCTATCCACTTCTTCTGAACTTCTGCTAAGGCAACTTCAAGATATGCAGCCTATGGTTATCCTGACAAAGGGACTGCACAGTTGATGGTTAGATGGTTATATATATTAATCAAGGCCTTGTTCTCAGGACCACATACTGTGTCACATGCTGCTGACAGGTTCATCCAGTTACACTCTTGCATTTATAGTAGTTCCAACACCTTGTTTGTTAATGTATATTGATTAGTGCTTTAAAAGAAGAAAAGAAAAACTTTTGTACAATATTTAACATTTTGATGTACCATTATTATGGTTGTGTTATTAAAATAGCATTTTGTATTTCTGAAATTCTCTGATAAAAATTAGATGAAAACATTTTTAAAAATGTACAATTTTATGTAGGATGAAAAAGTTATATATCCCTGTGGGATTGTATTCTTTTTTTCTTTTTTGCTGTTGTTGTTTTTGAAAGTATTTATTTTTAACTTAACGTTAGCGTGTCAATGTACTTGTCTTCCACCTAACATTCAATTTAAGTAAACTGAATGCTCAGTGTAAATTGTGGCATCCACATGACTACTTGGTGTCAGATTGTGGTGTTTGCAGTTCTGAGGTTCTTTTCACCAGAATTCAAGAATGAGGTGAAATGTTTCAGTGTGAACATTCAATATAGCACAGAAATGAAGGACAAAGTACAGACTAAGGAGGGGAAAAAATAAAGATATTAAAAGGATTTACAAGTGCACAGTTTTTTGTGTGAATAATTTACAATAAAAATGTGTGTTCTAAGGATGGACTTAAAGCAACAAACAAGACACTAATCAAACTTAGTGGCAGAATCGATGAAGAAATGTGAATGCAGCCGCTCTGATATCACAAACACTGCTATGGCACATCAGGATTACTCTAGTCTAGATTGAGTACGCCTCAACAACACCTCAACAAGGTCAGTCCCTTCTCAGCGTTTGTTGGCAAAGTGGTGGGTTGAGGATCAAGTGCTCCATTTTGAAAAGAACAAAATGTTTTATATTCATATGCTCTGAAGTGAAAATTGTTACATCAGCATAAACTAACCCAATGCTTTCCAAACAGGAAAAAAAAATCCTTTAGACAAATCCTCCAGATCCTTCACATTTGGTTTTCCAGCATCTTTTGCATATTTCAACCTTTACTAACAGATACTGTATGTATTTGAGTTCCATTATTTTACATTGAGGAAAATTAAAGGTCTCAAAAACAACTGTTACCAAAGGTGCAACAAACATTTACTGATGCTCAAAAAGGCAACGTGATCCATTTAAGAGCTGAGGGGTGTGAAGATTTTGAACAGGATGATCTGGGTAAATTATACTTATTTTGTCTTGTGGGAAATGCAAGTAGCTTCTGTAGCTTTTAAAAGGGAACTACATGAAAAAATAATCTCTTTGAAGGGTGCTAAATGTGGAATTCAGAAATCCTTGTTATTAGCAACACCTGTGTCCATTAAGTGAACTGCAGCCAGCAACTTGTTGCTCTTGCACACATAACACATGACTAAATGTGATTCAAGGCCCAATCTTTTTTCACTCTTCACTTAGAAGTTAAAAGAAGTTGGAAATATCTTTGCAGCAATATACTGTTAACAAACATCCAAATGCCATCCACGCTGTTAAGAGCACTTGTTCCATGTGTCACTGAATGGGGGGAGACTCTTGGAAGTACTCATAACCATCACATCCTTTTGATTTTCCCAGATGTCCCGAGTTATTCACATAAAAACTGCCTTCAGGCATTCATAGACAGCCCAAGAAGTCAGGGAATGGCTTGTGTTTTAGGTTTTGTTTCAAGCTGTTCATGCATTGGGAATAAAAAAGGAGTTAATATGTGAAATTCTTGCATATGGCTCCTTTAAACAAAATGTAACCCTGAACAAAACCATCATAAGGGTCCATTTTTTGAAATTGAGATTTATACATCATCTGAAAGCTAAATTAATAAGCTTTCCATTTATTTATGTTAGGATCGGACAAATGGCCGAGATGCAACTATTTGAAAATCTGGAATCTGAGGATGCAAAAAATCTAAATATTGAGAAAATCGCCTTTAAAGTTGTCCAAATGAACTTCTGATGAAATGAAATGAACTTTCAAATGAAAGTTTTAATAAATTTACAAAATCTCTTCATGGAACATGATCTGTACTTAAAATCCTAATGATTTTTGGCATAAAAGAAAAATCGATAATTTTGATCCATACAATGTATTGTTAGCTATTGCTACAAATAGCCTATACCGCTGCTGGCCAAATGGGTGCCCTAAGCAAAATTGTATTGTTGTGCCCCCTCCCCCAAATATTATGGATGTAAAAAAAAAAAAATAGAACTTTAACAAAATATAAAAGTAAATAAATTAATTGTATAATTACAATTTTAGCTCTAGACAGTTACCTATGGCTATTATTTTATTAATACAGTTGTCTGATTGATTTTATAGTCTCAATTATTCAGAAATCACACAAAAGAAAATTGAGCTGTTTTACTACGATAAAACCATGGTTATTTTTTGTAAGGGTTCAGGGTTGTGATGTCCACATGTTTTGAAGACAGAGGCTGTAGCATTTCTATCTCAAAAAGGTAGCCAAAAATTAAAGTGGATATTTAAATTAACCTAAATGTTTGGTCAATGTTAAAGGACTTGATCGTTCTGTAAGTGTATTACCAGGTCTTTGGCTCCCTATACAGACATTTGCAACAATATGTAATGTAAATATCGAAAATTGTTTATTTTGTATTATATTATGTAGGCCTGTTTTAACAGTGTTTTTCAATGAAACCATATAATTATTAATTAACCAATTATTATTGCCTCATTGTTTTTATATAATGCATTTTAAGTCATTTTAAAGGCTGTTGTTGGCTTAGGTCTGTTTTTATAACCACAAAAATATTATCTTAATACTTCTTTGTAAACTATTATTTGAAGTAACAAAACCATGGTTAATTTGTAGTTACCATCCATGGGTACAAGAA
>JAPMOO011935534.1:0-10358 GCA_029874815.1 Luciobarbus comizo
TAAAGGGTTACTCCACCCCAAAATGAAAATTTTGTCATTAATCACTTACCCCCATGTTGTTCCAAACCTGTAAAAGCTTTGTTCGTCTTCAAAACACAATGTCCCATTGACTGCCAAGTAAATAACACAGTCAAGGCCCAGAAAAGTATGAAAGACATCGTCAGAATAGGCCATCTGTCATCAGTGGTTCAATCTGAATTTTATGAAGTGACGAGAATACTTTTTGTATGCAAAGAAAACAAAAATAATGACTTTATTCTACAATTCGTCTCCTCCACCATAGCGCCATTTTGGAGAGTATCCGCTGGACGCAAACTGCGTACGCTGTTCTGTGTCAGCCGCACCAAACGGATACGCTGTTTTTGTTCAAATCAAAGCGTAAATAAACGTAGAAAACGAATCCGTGTGGTGTGGCTGCCACAGAACAGAACGTTATTTTTGTTTTCTTTGCTTTAAAAATGTTTTTCTCGTCGCTTCATAAAATTCAGATTGAACCACTGATGGCAGATGGACTATTCTGACGATGTCTTTCATACTTTTCTGGGCCTTGATGGTGTTAATTGTTTGGCAGCCAATAGGACAGTCACAAGCCTCCTGATTTTCATCCAAAATATCTTAAATTGTGTTCTGAAGATGAACAAAGCTTTTACGGGTTTGGAATGACATGGGGGTAAGTGATTAATGACAAAATTTTCATTTTGGGGTGGAATAACCCTTTAATGTGACGTCTTCATTAAATGTGATAAACCAGTTTAATTGAAAAAGTGTGCAATTTTTATTTGAAGTAAAACTGCATATTAATGCTTGTTTATAGATAAACAAAACACACAAGCACACACGTTTATTCTTTGAGATGCTATGTAGCATAAGGGAAATGACAGACGCGCTTAGCTAATGAGAGAATTATTGATGACGGATAAGTACAGCTAAAATCAATACAGGGGAAGTCATAAAGTCTCTCTTTTCCTTTCTCTCTCTCTCTCTCACTCCCTTTCTTTATCTCCATTTCACTCGATCTATCGTGCATCAGCTCTTTTCTCTTGGTCTTTAATAATTAACTGCAGCATTATTAGCTTCTCAGTATAAACAGCCTATTCATTAGTGTTGACACACACAAACAGACCACTCACCTCAAAGCACATGCCTTTTTTCTAGCTCATATTGTATCCAGCGTGTAATATACATTTGGATAAATTGGATCGTGTTTGTGTGTTTATTTATGTGGATATTAGGGATTTCAGTGCAGCAGATGAGGTTTTAGTCTTTAAAAAAAAATCTGGCCAATTTTATTGCTTTAATTGCATTCTAATCGGGCAAATCCCTGGACACACATATCTATGTCAGCAGCATTAAAAGCACCCCTCCCATGTAGAACATAGCACGCTTTAACGTGATTGGCCACGCTTGGTCCTCTTAAGGCGTGGCGCTTAATTGAACATGATAAAGTGTAAAGTTAATTACCCCTTAGAGCTGTCACTCATACCCCAGGGGGTGTGTTCACTTAGGGGGAGGAGTGTCGCTTTAGGCACAGCTGTCGTACGCAAGTCTATGTGTTTGTGGGGAGGAGGACAATGGGTTCTTGTCCTCAGAGAGTTGTGAAGGATGATTTGGACAATCGGCTTTTAAAGGCAAACACTCAAATGTTGTCCCGGTCGTGCCAGACAGCTTATTAGCACCCTCCTCAGCCCCAAAACACACACACACACACACACACACACAATGTTGACTAAATCCTGACCTGCTTAAGTTAAATTAGAAGGTTACATTTTATTTTCTATAATTATCCTCAGCTGTATAGTAATTGTAGAGAGGAAATGATGATAACATCATAAAAAAACGTTGCATCTTTGAACATGTAATATGCTCGTAATATTGTTTTGTTGTTGCTGTTTTTGTTGTGCCATGTTGACATTTCCCATTATATACTTTCAACTACTTTGAGTAAGATGTAAATACCATAAATTAATATGGTTATAGATATGTTATTTTATTTTATTTTTTAGTACTTTGACATAATCTTGATGCCATCATTATAATGGTACCACCACAGCACTTACAAATATACACACTGAAAACTGACATTTAGTGATTTTGAGCACATTTGCAATGATTTATTAGTCATTATTGTGTTCTGTTCAGGTGTTGGTGCAGCCAGTCTGGCTAAACTCACCTTCATGGTGGGTGGAGTCGAGGAGGAATTTAATGCTGCCCAGGAGCTGCTCACCTGTATGGGAGCAAATGTAGTGTACTGTGGCCAAGTGGGAAGTGGACAGGTAAGTACAAACAAACATGAATGTCCTTTAGCCTGTAATGGGACCTCAAAAATCCCCTTTCACACAGAGATTCTAGAAAACAAAATTGATCATTTGTCCCAGGATTGTCTGAGTTTGGTTTATTCACACTGCCAGTAATTTTCCAGAATCTGTGCATGCATACACACACATCAAGCGAATACATCCTCTAAAGATCAGTTAGGGCTAGAAGGGATACAGCTTTGGGCATGCACACATCAATATTGTGTCATTTCTGACACTCTGAACAGCAATAATTACTGTATTTGCATTATTGTAAGGCAGGGGTCACCAAACTTGATCCTGGAGGGACGATATCCTGCAAAGTTTAGCTCCAACTTGCCTCAACACACCTGCCTGCAAGTGTCAAGTATCCCTAGTAAGACCTTGATTAGCTGGTTCAGGTGTGTTTAATTAGAGTTGGAGCAGGGTCCAACTCAGCGGGACACCGGCCCTCCAGGACCGACTCTGGTGACCTCTGTTGTAAGGGATAGGTTTAGGGCTGGGGTAGGTGACATTAATAAAACAGAATGTGATAGGTAGCAAATTTACTTAATACATTTATTTTCTGGCCATAGCTGTATCCCTTCTTGCCACAACCATAAAGATCCCATAAACACAAGTTAGTCAGTCAAGTCACCGTTATTTTTTTACAATGCAGATTGTGTCAAAGCAGCTTTACAGTATTAAAAAAGGGAAATAGTGTGTTGAAAGAGTGTGCCGTTCTCCTCTGGCCAGACGAGACCAGCAGTTTAATTCTAGGTTGCAACAAAGTCAGATTGTGCAGAGGACATCACATCCTATTACATCGGGATATGACGTGTAATGTGACTTGTACCGTTCCACTAAGCTGGAGAACTATCTCAGCTTCAGCGCGGATAGTAAGGAGCTCTCTTGTCTCTGCTTCTTTACAGTTTGCAGAGGTGTTTTTTGTCGTGAACGTTGAACCCGGTCAAAGAATCGCACATCATTGTGATGACACATGCATCATCATTACGACACACTCTTCATAGCATTGGTTCTTCCTTTTGTTCACACAGGGCTCAATCCAGGACTGATCCCAGCAATGTTACTAGGTGCGAATCCCGGGTCGTGTTTGCGTTCACACAGAAGGCACATTTTTCTGGGATCACGGGTTAAAGACTTAACTTTTTTTGCAATCATACCATATTCTAAAATGCCCAAGATGATGTTTTTTTCAGTATGTTCTGTTATAACACATTAATAGATATTGTTGTCTGTTAATGGGCTCATATTTTTACCCTATGATTTTCTCATTTTCTGTCATATTTCCATTTTCAGGTCAATTTTATCACCCTTTGACCCTTTGAAAAAGTCCATGCTGAAATGTGCCACACAATCTGTTAAGATCTGTCTAAAATGATCAGAGAGCTCTTTAAAAAGTTAACTTTTACAGTGCATTTTAAACTCTGGCAAACTTTTTCCTCATTTTGCTTTTATATTATTAGTTTTAATACCATTTCAAACTAAAAGCATCTGTCCTGTGTCAAGTGTCTGAAGTGCCTTTGACACTAGTAGGTGACAGCAAGTGTTTTTGACATATAAATGGAATGTGTAGATGTGCTCATCTGTTATGTCCAAGTTTCTGTAGCTTAATTACCATAAATGCTCATTTTTAACCCACTAAGTTCTGAAAGTTACAGTATGTATTTATAGTATCCTAAAAAGATTTGATTATTCATCATATGACCTATTTAAGGAACACTCTAAGCACTATGTGGTGCATAACAAATTCCTTATGTACTGTCGATAAAAGGTTACTACAAAGTCTTTAAATTAAATTATTCTGTGGCTGAACTGATGTTTTGCAATTTTCTCTTTCAGGCAGCGAAAATCTGCAACAACATGCTGTTAGCAATTGGCATGATTGGTACAGCGGAGACCATGAACCTTGGAGTTAGGTGAAGATTTGTGTGTGTGTGTGTGAATGAGACTGCTCTCTAGCTCAAAAAATAAGTAAAAAGCATTAAAAAGTAGTTCATATTTAGCCTGCTCTAGTTTCAAAGTGCCACACAATTGCTTTGTATAAGAAACCGACTGAAAAGTAAAGGGTTCATGCCATTACTTGTTTATTATTTAAATAAGAAAAAATAATTAAAATAAGGTTCACTCCTCTTATTAGTACTTTTTTGCACAAACATACATATATTCGCAAAAATTACTTTCTTTTTATTTTGACCTTCTGTCTGAAATGTCTGTCTTTGTTTTAGTGCCGTGGCTTTAACTGCTTTCACTGAAAATCTTCCTATCTGCTGTAGCTTTCAAATCTCATTTCATTTTTCGGCTCATTCACTGTGCAGTGTTTGACAACAGTGATGATAGACACTATTGCGTGTGTTGTCACTGATCATCATATGCTGTTTTTTTTTTAAGATAAAAGGAGTTAGTTCTTATTTCATTGTGTTTAAAAAACATCCTGTGAAAATATGTAGACAATATCTTCTCTCTTCTTCTTTTTTTTTTTTTTTTAAATATATGTTAAAGTGAGAAGAGTGGGAAATTATTTCAGAGCGTATTGCTTGTCAGTGTTGCTTGCAAATACAGCTTAATAGGTTGGATTAAACGGATCAAAATATTCTTCATATATATGAGATATGTATTCATATTCGCTTGAATGCACTCTCAAAATCTAGTATGCATGAAGAGATGTCATCCCTCTTCTCTGGGACAGGAGCTTGTAGGCATCTGCACACTCATATGCACTTATACAGACTCATTTAGATGCCTTGGGTTCCTGGCTGTCATAAATCTCCCATGCTGCACTGCAGCCTGTCCTCATGCAGTAAACTGCACATAGAAAATTAGTTTGACTTATTTGAAGATATTATGATTTTCACTTTCAAGTGGAAAGCAAATAGGTGCTTAAGAGAAAAAATTTATCTTTCACTATGGAGAATTATCAGTTGGTTTTCCACCTTTCCTGTAGTATCTTTTGTTCAATAGGTTTTTACTTTCATTTTTACAACTTTCATTGTATTTGGTACAAAATTGGGCCTAAAACTTAAAGGGGAAAAATAAGTATATATGACATGTATTTATAAGGATATACATAGATGTGTGTAAAATTTTATTCTTCATTAATTAAGCTCCTATTAATTGGAGCTTACAAGTTTTCCTGCCCTGTTGCCAAAATTGAAAACATCTACATTTTAAACATATTCAGTTGAATTCAATTTCACAAATATTAAAAAGAAAATATATTAGTTTGACCATTTATTTTGATTTGCCAGTAACACTACAAATTGTGTGTGCATATCATATATAAAAATGATTTTTTGGTAAAGTAAATACTACATAAAAACAAATGTAATTTCTACATTAAATAATTTAGTTCAGGAAACAATTAAAATATTAAAGTAAATTCTATATTAGTACTCAATTTAAGCTTGTAGAAATCAAAGTTTGAACTTATAAGTATATTTTACTTGGAATTGTTTGTTTACAAGGATAATTTAAGTAAATATCAAAGTCATGATCCCATTGTTCCCATCATGCACTTGGGCATGAATAATTAATAAGGATAACTTTTTTGCTGTTTTCGAGATGTATTTACACTGTTTTATGATTGCTTTTGTTGTTAGGTTTTGTAACTTACTGTTTTGTGACATCTGGAGTTGATTTTCTTCTCAAAATGACCCATTCATAGTCAAGCACTATCCACTGATTGTCACCGTTATTGTGTATGGTGTACCAAGTATTGAGGTCTCTGCGTTCATTTGGGTAATAATTCTATTGACTGGACATATTATCTTAAAAGGATAACAAGCTGTCTGCTTGTTTACTTACATGTTTGTGAGTGAATCACATGCTTTAATAGCATGGTTGTTTCTCAGTGCTACATTGAATGAGTAAATTCTAGAAGTCATGACTGAGTGAAATGTACTTAGGAATTGCAGATTTAACTTAAAATAATTAAGTAAAAATTACTCATCAAACTCTAACTGGCCATGTTAAATTTTCTTATTTCCTTTGCTAATTTTACCTAACTTAGTTAAGTAGATTTTACTTAATTCAATACTTACATTTTGCTTAATTTTTATTTTGCAAATTTTTGCACACACAAATTTTAAGTAAATCTTACTTATTGTTTTTTTCTGTGTGTGTGTGTGTATATATATATATATATATATTTATATATTAAATTAGATTATTTACTTTTCTTCCCTAGTAGATAAAATTAGTTAATAACTAAATAATATTTACGGCAATAAATTCAATATTGAGTTGCGATTATGTGGAGAAATTCTTGAGAAATCTGTTTTAAAAGAGTAATGGGACACAAAATTGTACCCTCTTTGTAGAAAAAGGCCCTTTTCTTAATTTTCTTCCCAACGAGTGCTGGATATCTCTGGTCATGCATAATGTTTTGCTTGGAGAAAAAGTGTCCCCAATAGACAGTTATCTCCCCTTTCTCTTTCTCTCTCTCTCCATCTATCTTCACTTATGCATGCATATGCTGCTGTCGACTCTTTAAGACCAGCAGCTACAACCAAGAATGAGCCTGTCTTTTTTTTTTTTTAATGATGCAACATACACACAATTGAGAGGCTTTGAAAGTTCATCCACCACACAAGCACCCTCACACACACAGCCTGTGTACAGATGTTTAAAAAGATAATTGACATTTGGTAATAAACTCGTTTGTTGCCTCTTAAAAACATTAATAAAATTGTGGCCCGTGTGTGTTTGCTTATAAGACTATGTGTTTATAATCGCGAGAGGACCAGGGTTTGATGAAGATGAAATGAGAACAAGAAGCATAGTGTATAAACATAAGTCTTTAACAAAATGATCAAACATCAAACGCCTGTAGTTTATTTACTCCTTTCCTTTTTCTTTAACTGTAATTCACTCATCCTGTTTAACTAGACGCTCACATCTGTTTTCCTTTCCCTCGCTGCTGTGGTATTAACCTGCACACACTTCACACTCGATTTCATCAGCTAAATTTTCACAAGTATCCTTTGAAAGTGTCTCTTTCATGTAAATTTGATGTGTAAATGGTTTAGATAATATCCATAGGAGCAGAATGAGCGCTATACAAAATGACGTTTACCATTTTAACAGTGAAGGCGCCTCCCCTTCACACACAGACGCTCGTTTCTTGTGCCGAGAGAGTGATTTGTGTTGTAGCAGAGAAGCCAGGTTGCAGTTGAGGCAGTAACCTTTTCAGTCACTGACCCAGAACGTGTGTGTGTGTGTGTGTGTGTGTGTATGAGTGTGAGCTGGGGGAAGGAGGGGACGATGTTGAACATATGTCACCGGTTGTCCCCAAGAGACACAGACATAAAGGGGGAAAGTGAGAGAGAATGGGAGATTGATACAGGGTCAGTCAGTGGGCTGTTTACAGACGTTAAACCCCCCAAAAATAACTGTCAAATGACAGCACCGCTCACAAACACACACACATTATTGAGATTAAATTTTCCAAAACAGTCTGTAAAAACAGACAGTGTGGGACGGATGGATGGAATAATAGAAAGGGGAAAGAAATAGACTTTTATGCACAGCTGTGTGTCCTTGTCTCTTAATTATTGCATAGACTTATAAAAGTCTTGGTGCGTGTGTGTATATTAAGGCGCAGCCCCCTGAATGAGAGACAGGTGGAGTTACTGTATAACTGCCCTTAAACACTCATCATAGTGTAATAGACATAAGAAAGCTAAAAAGCGCACTTTACTGTCTCACCACCGCTGCCGCTCTGGCGTGAGTGTGCGCGCACACGCGTGTGTGTCGAGGCGCTCTTGATGTGGGCATATTTATGTTCTTGTTAAAGCAAGAGACGGCAGCTCTTTGCCCAGTTACACATCATCCTCAGATTTATTGAAATTGTTTATTTATTTTGTCTCATCAAATAGAGCCGGTTGACAGTTTTTAATTTTCTTTATTAGTGGTGTTTGTGTCCGTAATATGACTCTATTTTGTTCTTGCTATTCATTTATTGTAATATACAGGAAAAATACAATTCAAAAATAACAATACCATTTAAATATTTTTTCTGCTTTAAGCATAGTTTTAGTTTCGTAGTAAATTTAACCTTTAGTTTGAGTTTTAGGGGGCATGAAATCAGAAATGTCAGGGTGAGACAACTCTCCTGAAATCATGATGAAAAAGAAAGTCATTCTTGACTACTCTCCTGATAAAACAGTTTGACAAAATTTCTGATTATTTAGTAGAAAAAAAAAAAATATATATATTATTATTTTAAAGTTCTTGTGTTTTCAGATAGTTTGACCTTTTTGTCAAAAGCCAAGTCTAGTTCAGATTTAAAAACGTCATGTGTAGTGACTCCCCAAAAACTACTAAATTATATAATACAATAAATATTACCAATTAAGTAAAATGAATATAATTCTGTCCCACTTTATATTAGATGGCCTTAACTAGTACTTACATTTAAATTAATCATTTGATACAATGCACTTATTGTGTACATATGTTTTTACATTATACTTATATTTAAAAAAAAATACCTGCATCTAATTATATCTGTAATTAATTTCTGTAATTACATTTATAATTACACTGTCCCATCCCTTACCCATACCACCAAACCAGTCCCTAACCTTACCCGTATCCCACCTCAATAGCAGCAAAAGTGTTTTGCAATCTAATATGAACACAGTAAGTACATTGTTTGTATTTTTTACAGTACATAGTAGCCACTTAATATAAAGTGGGACTCGAAAGTGTTTTATAATGTATTCAAATTGTATTCTTTATATTTAATATATTCAAATATTCATTATTTTCAAAGTGTAATTTTGTACTTCATGGCCTTAATACATTACATTTGTAGTTGTAGTGATTACAATGAGTGATTAAATCAAACCTTTTCCAAAAACCAAAAACTTATATTAAAGTTTTTAAAAAACATATGAAAATTAAATGAATAGGGTTTTTTCTACAATACAAAATTAATACAATTTTTTCATTTTATTAATGTCTTTACGAGGCAAAAAATATCATAGTTTATTACTAAATATCATTTGAAGATTTGAAGGTGAGCTCTTTTGACTAAAAAACTAAACAAGCACCTAACTAGGCCCTAGAAACCATGCACTTATCATCACGGCAGCAGCTTTCTTCAAACAATATCACAATCTTATGTTGTGTTTGCTGTCTTGTCAGTTTTGTTCTATTATACTGTCTTATTTGGGTGCACAATGGTTTGTAAAGCAGCAAGGCCCATTTCACTCAGATCTACTTTAAATGCAGGACTGAAATCACCCTGGTTTCTTTTAGAGGGGGACAGATTGGTGGGGGCGAGCTAATAAGACAGCTGCTTGTGTCAGAGTTTTATTACCCTGCATTTGTGTGGGGGGACAACAAGCGGGAGAGTGGAAAATGATGAACTGCAGCTCCTGTTAAATATCAATACTGTATTATCCAGGCCTGCTTTCCACTTAGAGATGATCTGGTCCTGAGCCTAAAGGTCAGTGCTCTTTTTGACCTCTGTCCTTTGACCTATCTGTCTCTTTTGATCAGACTGGGTTTGGATCCAAAGCTGCTGGCGAAGATTCTGAACATGAGTTCAGGACGATGTTGGTCTAGTGACAAGTATAACCCCGTCCCAGGTGTCATGGAAGGAGTGCCCTCAGCAAATAACTATCAGGGAGGCTTTGGCACAAAACTAATGGCTAAAGTAAGTGGAAGCATTTTTCTTTTGATCATATTTATTTATTTATTTATTGACACCAAGTCTAAATGATTTTAAGGCGAAACTGTAAAAAAAAAAAAAAAATGTTGTGTTCTCAGGATCTTGGTTTTGCTCAGGATATGGCGACCAGTACCCAGACCCCAATTCCTCTTGGTTCTTTGGCACACCAGATCTACTGTGCGATGTGCACTCATGGCTACTCTAACAAAGACTTTTCCTCTGTCTTCCAGTTTTTACGAGAGGAGGGGGTGTAGTAGGTCCATTGGACATGACCCAGACTCTGTGTGAGAAACGGACATTATGACTGGCTGGTTTAGTATTGATATGCATGTGTGTATATTTTCAAAGGGACGTTACAGGCATGTTGAAGCTAATGAGTGTAGCAT
>JAPMOO011935832.1:0-10401 GCA_029874815.1 Luciobarbus comizo
TGATAATCACTTAACGAGGTTGCTGAGTAATGACAATGCAGTCAGTGAGTGACTGCCATTTGGTTATTATAGCAAAGTGCGGAAACCTCCTGTGGTCACTCATAGCATGCAGTAGAGTATGAAATTAGCACGCATCTGTAAGCAGAGATCCTTATGGATTTCATCTCTTTGGCCTTTTTTTAATAATCAAATGGACTGATTTTGCTAAACAGATTTTACGGTGTCGAGGAAACTGTTTTATTGGATTAGAATGAGCATGTGTGGTTATAGGAGCTATTATCTGACAAGTATAATGTAATCAGCAAGTAGGCTAATATAATGGTCCAGTTTGAAGAGTAGACCAAAATTATGTTCTTATTCAATGATAATTTCTGAAATGTATTTCAAATTTAATTCATACACTTTAAGGTGTCTGTGCTACAGTAAAATTATTCAATAAGGTACTGAGTAGTATTAATTAACAACACACAGCTGTTCCTAAAATGTTGGACTTAACAACATCAAAATTTCCATGGCATATGTCTGTTGGGTACCCAGATGTTAGTTTGCTAGCAATGAACAGTACAAGTGATATAGGTCTATGTCTGTAAGACCACATTTTTATAGCAAACTGGTTAGCCTGTAACATTGTTACTATAATAAAACCAGTTAATGATACCCAATACATTTTATAAACTGATCAATGTTTAAATTTTAATGCTTGTAAGAATAATGAAAATATAGTTCACTGAAAAAATAGTAGCATTCATAACAACTGATTTTATATTTCATTCAAAAACATTATTTAGCATCACTGAATCAAATAAATGACAATTTATGCCGACCAAACTTATTTTTATGGGTTATTTATTTTTTATTTTTTTTTAAGTGCTCTGTAAGGTACATGCCGAACATGTATTTAAAATGACAAAAAAGGCCAAAATTATCATTTTAAAAAATTTAAAAAATAAAAAAAATTTTCTTTCACACTTTAGTTTAGGGACTACTGACTAACTATTAACTATGACTTTTGCCTCAAAAAACAAACAAACAAACAAACAAAAAAAACTCCTAATTTCCTGTTTATTTAGAGTTATCAAGGTAGTTGTTAAGTTTAGGTATGGGGTGAATTAAGGGATCTAAAATAGATGGAATAAGACATTATTATTTGCTTTATAAATACTAATAAACAGCCAATATGGTAGTAATATGCATGTTAATAAGCAACTAGTTAATAGTGAAAATTTGTAATTATTTGTAATATAAATAAAAATGCAAAAAAAGTCAAATTTTCTTTTTTTTTTTCTCTCTCTCTTTCTATACAGCTTCCTATTGCAGCACTCCCTTTAGCTTGATGGAAGGGATGTGACTTACTGTAGTTGAGGCAACATTCATGCCTGACATGTGTGACATAAGCGTAACTCTAAACAACTGTCTCCACACCCCCCGCCCCCCTGCTGTGGCTATTTATATCCTAATATCATGGCAAGTACTTTATCTTGCGGAGTTTAATTGACCTTACAGGGGGGCGCAGGCACCCCAGGACAAAGCAGCAGTAAGATTAATGCAGCAGAGTGTTCAGTGGGCTGGCGTTGAGGACTCTCAGAGGACTCTGGATGCTGAGTCTATACATTGCCAAGACTTGTCTCGCAGGCACTTTAGTGAAGGTGGATGTCCCTGCCCCTGTTGCTCTGGTCGGAGGCCCTGTGTCCCAAGCTGCCGACTGCATGGGTGTCTTATCAGAGGGACAGTCCACGCAGCTTTTGTTATTGTCAATGTTGACATTACCTCTTTCATCCATCCTTTTGTTTTGGTTTTAATTACATGTCGGACGATGAAGAGCCTGTCAGTGTATTTTTGTCTGGAGAGCATGCTAGTGTTTGGGACTCCATTGTTGTTGTGAAGCTTGCACAGATTAGCTTTTCACCGTAATCAGTAGGAAGTGCATTTTTTAAAGCACTATTGAGCTTCTGTGCAGTCTAAGAGCAACAATAACAATGCTACAATGCTTTTTATGACTTGAAGTTTAACATTTCATTGCCTAGGAAGAATGTGATAAGGTACCTTAACCTTAAAGCTGAGAATCTGCCATATCAAGACTCGACTGCAACAAGACAGAAGTGCAGGATTGAGTGTGAAGTGTGCATAGTACTTCACAGCTGCTGTTTGTACAATACCGATAGGTACGGTTAGCCAACTAGCCTTTAAACAACAGAGTAGTCAATTAGTCATGTTGACTAAGGAGATTTTTAAAAATATATACATTTATTACAAAATTGAGTTATTGTTTATTTTTGTTTGGATACCATTTAGAAGCAGCATGTGTAAAGCTGAAAATGTGACTGTGGATACAAAATGGTTACAAAATAATATCACATTGCTTGTTGTACAACATTGCATGGAAGTTTCAAAGTGAACTGTCCACTGTCTCATGCTAAATAGCATGTTTAATTTTCTCATATTACGTTGTTTGTTGATAGTGTAAACTGAAAGTGTTAATAAAAGCAAATGTGAGTTAAAACACATTTTATAAATCAGCAACATCATTTTTGCTTCCTTATACAAAGCTTTCAGCTCTTTTGTATAGTGTCGTGACGTATTTCACCAGACTCGAGCGCTTCGTACCATTGTGAGCCACCGAGCAAACTACGAAAAACGATACATCACCTATAGAGCAGATTATGGCATGCAAACGTTAAAATACATTAGTTTAGAAATCATGCATGCAAAGTGTTTTAACATAGCATAAATCTTTTTAAAATGACAACAATCAAAATAAAACACTTAATAAAAAATATAAAAAATATTATACCTGTTTACCTGCATGTCATGTGACCATGTGAATAATATGTAATAATTTAATCAATAAAAAAGTAACTGTAGCCTTCTTACGGGTATTGTAAAAATATAATATAATCTAATTACAAGTACTTAATTTTAAATTTTTATTACATATTCCAGATGATGTAATCGGTTACTACTCAGCACTGTATATATTATGAAAAATATGAATATGAAATATGAATAAAAATATGTAGTTGCACATACAGTACCTAGCACAAAAGCATTACGCATTCTCAAATAAATCAATGTTTCTGTGTTGCCAAGTGTCTACACAATGTCTGGAGGCATGCTCTTGAACACAGATACAGTACAACATGTAATCTCTCTCTATCTGTCTTGCTTGATCTCATCGCCTCTGTTAAACCCTCCCCTTCCTATCTGTGACCATTCCATGCTTAAATGTCACTAAACATGTGGTCTGTTTGGTCACCATAGGCTTATAAAAGCACAGATATGTTCGGAAACAATTCTGTCCTCCCCATGTGTTTCCTATCTGTCACTCTTTTCTGCTCTCCTCATCTGTATGCTTGCGGGGATGGCCGGCCAGTGACTTCTTTGTCTAATCCATCCATGCTCTGCATTGCTTGTCAAATAAATTAATCATCAGTCACCAGGTATTAAGGATTGAGAAGGCCTCAAATGTCTGTCCCCTCCTCCTTTATTCACTGTTCCATCAATGCATCCATCCCTTCCAACAGTCCTAGTGTGGGACCTGGACATGTCAATGCTCACCATTGATGATGGCAGTATTCACTGAACATGATTCAAACATGGGAACTGATCCTAACTCATGTATCATGATTAGTAAGTCTGATTCACCAGTTCATGTAATAATGAGATTTGCCAAAAACCGGCATCTTCGGGTCATACACAATGGGAGACTGGCTCATTTCGAGGAGTAACTGTCAGACATGTCCAAAAGTGAGTTTTGATTGATTAACCTGGAGCTCATATCATAGCCATATTACTTCTATTTCTATGGTATTCTGGAAGATATACGGCATGGAATTGCATCCAAATGCTCAGTACAATCCCTTCCAAGTCTCTATTGGTTCGTTTCCACAGAGCGGTGCGGTTCATTTCCATTTCCATTGTCAGAACTTGTGAATGGTACCAAAATACCAAAAACGTTTTTGGTACCCTTCTGTTGGGGTACCTAGCACAGCAAAGGGCACTGAAAGGGTGGAGCTAAACTCACTGCAGAACATTGATTGGTTGACTAGAATCACTTGTTGCGAGCTACAAGGTGATAAAGCTTCTCCTTCACTCGTTCCGCTCTGCTGTCTATGAGTGTTGGGCTTATTAACATCAAAGTGCGCAAACACAAAAAAATAACAGTGTATTTTATACATTTATATTTTCACACAGACAATAGCCGTTTCTCAATATGCGTTCTTGTGGATTGTGAAACATCATTGCCCAAAAACCTGTGTAATTTTCAAAATATTACTGTTATTCTGTCATGAAATGTAGTTGTAAGAGTTTTTCAGGCGAGAATGTAATTGTTTAAAACTCAAATCTGCGGTTTATTTATAAAGATAGCACCTATTTAAAAATTTGCTATGCCGATTTCGGAGCTCCAAGCGATCACCGGGAGCTCAGTGCTCATGTGTCCGCATAGAGCAGCCTTACGCTCGGCTAGTCCTTCCGACATTTGCCGCTGACTCTGATGTCTCTGTAAGTCATTAAACATGAGATACAATTCATTTGGGGTATATTTAACAGACATTCGTGGTCTCATGAATCTATTATTTTTTCCTGGTCATGTCATTTTGGCTGAGCACAAAGTTATGTTTAACTTTATATATTTATTTTGAACTTTACTGTAGTACAGCGCTGACTTTGTAGCATACGTTTGACTGATTTGTTTGCTTTTGTCTTTATTTCCTCTTATATAAGCCTCTTATACTTCATTCTTATACTTTTATAATGGCTATTATTGTTCATTAAAACTGACATAAAAGAGGCTGTGCTTATTGTCATGCTTTATAGTCGATCGCTACTTTCCAGCATACACCATGCCTATCAAGTAAGGGTACTGTTGGAGGTGGAAACACAAGCTGGTTCAGCGTGTTCGGTCCTGAACCGTACCATACTGTACTGTACTGACCCGTACCGCCCGGTGGAAACTAGCCATATGATACACTAGTGCCAAGATATGGCTGATTACTTTGCTTTGCTGTTTTTAGGGTTTTCTGGGTGGTTGCTAGTACGTTGTTAGGTGGCCACTACTGATGATTTTAGGGCAGCACTATTGGTAGTTTGGCAGTGTATTCTGGTTGATTGCTAGGACATTGTCAGGCTCTGGCTAGGCTGTTACTAAATGGTTTCTTAATGGTCCAAATCAAAAGAGATAAAAGGTAATAGGTCTTTATAATTCTGACCCTTTTCAATGGAAGTACATATAGGGAAATTTTCGTTTTCAGATTGTTTTGGTCTTTCTGGCATAATTCAAATGTCTGATCACTTAGTAAGGTCAAAGTACAACAAGTTTTATCTGTAAAAAATTATAATTATGGTGATTCTTTGCTTTGCAAGAACCACTGATTAAACAGAATCAAAAATGCCCACAGAATTCCTCACTGCTAGCTTTTGTCTGTCTCTCTGGGTCCATGCTCTCCCATTCCTGTCTCGCACCGCCTCCACCCTCCACCCCGCGCTTCATAAAGCCTGCGGAGAAATGTGAAAAACATGTCATCACTGAGCAATGTCTCCAAATATAACCAAGCTCACACTACAGACAGATGCAGCAGCAGATACGGGAGGGCTTGAACTCTCATTCGTGTGACCTCATAGAAAGTCTCGACCATGGATTCATAATGCACAAACAAAACACATTTCCACTCTGTGACATATTCCCAGTCCACTGTGATGTCCAGGGTCCTTGGTCAACAGATGATGCGATATCCTCCAGCTGTGGATACAACTGCAATTGTAATCGCATGACTGTGCACAAAGTGTACAGGGATTATTTATTGCCCATCTGTTTAACTTGGGTCTCCAATGTGAGTCCTCATATGATACTGCCTTAATGCAAGGGACGATTTTGCAGATAAAGTTAAATTCAGGTGATAATATCCACACTGAGCCTCATAGGATACTACAGTGCTGCAGATCATGTTGAATGGTACATTTTCTTTGGTTATCTTAACGGTATGAGAAAAAAAAAATCTTGTTGGTTGATACCATATGTCCATTAGTAGTGTTTGCCACCTGATCAAAAGGGCTCTGCAGATTCCAGTTGAAAAGCCTTGGCTCTGTTGGACTGATTCAGTCTTGTGCTGTATGTTTTATTGAGGAGGTGGCCACGCTTGTCGGTAAATTCAGATGGAGATTATCTGAACTTGACCGTTATCATAAATAGCAACCACAGAGCATTTAAAGTCCATTTAAATTTATGGTGCAGAAAGTTGCTAGTCCTAATTACAGTTTCACAGACCGGTTCAGATGGCAGAACACATTTACAGATCTCTTCATCTGTATTTTTGATTTGCCAGCGACCTCAGTGACCCTAAGATGAGTCCCTTGGGGAAAACTATTTGTAGTGTTGTGCTGATAGCAAGTTACCACACACCAAGCCTGCACATACACACAGACATGCTTTGACTTAATACCCTCACTGTACTATCAATTTGTTTAGACTGGATGGGACTGAGATTACTGTATTGTGGAATGGTAGTCTGAAGCTAGATGCAGAAGATTAGCACAATCTGCTACACTTTGCTGAGAATGTACAGCAAATCTAAATAATGAATCAGGCCTTTATAGCGTTGAATGGTCCTCGACTGGTTAGATGAATAACAGCCGCAATGGGTGGTTTGCCTAAAAGCATTGCTAGCCACCTATGCCGCCAGTTCCATTGTTGATAACATAATTCAATGATCTGGTGTCTCCTGAAACCATAGCGCCAACAAACATTCGCAAACAGCATTGCAGACTTGTGTAGTTGGAGCTACAGCTCAATACCTGGTTAGAATCTTTCGGTCTGTATATGTTAGCATGTCAACAATCAACTGCATTTTTTCAGAGTATGCATATGCATGTGCATAAGGGAGCAATGAACGGATTTCTGTTGCTTTGTGTGAATAAAGTATAATATTTAAACATTAATTGTGATCTTGAATCAATTAATTAGTAGAAGTTATTACTCAACCACTGCACATTACATCATTAATGACATTTCTATATAATCGAATCAATGTGGTTCAAACGGTGGAGGTGCAAGTTAATTTCTCCAACTATGCATTGCACTATGGCAATTAAGCAGTGATTTACACTGTTTTGTGGGAAATCCAGATTGATTAATAATTATATACAAACAAATCTTTTTACCAAAAATGTATTCACTACTTATACTTCCATGGATAACAATAGCACAATGCAAATTCTCTAGCAGAATATTCTCTACCCCCAAAAATGTTTATTTACCCATACAGTATGTTGCTTCAAACAAAGACTTTCAATCATCTTCAAAACACAAATTAAGATATTTTTTATTGAAACCTAGAAGATTTCTGTTCCTCTATTCAAAGTCCATGCAACCAAACCTCTGACAATTTAAAAAAACAACAACAAAAAAAAACCTTTTTAAAGTAATCCAAATGAATCAAATGGTTTAATTCAAGTCTTCTAATGATCTAAGATTCCCCACATCAAATATGGTAAACAGAAGCTCAAGCGTGCTTATTTTAAACATATTGTAAGAACCAATGAGGTTTATTCTCATGTGTCATGCTAACATGTTTGAACTTCTGCAAGAACCAACCAGGTGTTTTCTCGCGCATCAAGCAAGTATGGTTAAGCTTCTGTTTTTACCATATATGTTCTCTATGAATTTGTTTTGATCCTTTGTATGTGAATAAAAGGCTAAATTACATTTGTTCATATAAAGCAGACAGGTCTCATCAGAAGTTGTAAATGGATTCATTTTACTATGTTTTATGAACTTTTTGAATCACTCGTTGAATTGTTTTTCTTGCATGGACTTTCAGTAGAATCTTGTGGGTTTGGAATGACATGAAGGTGAGTAAATGATGTCAGAAACATTGTAGTTCACCTTAATTTTTCACGTGATGTTATGTCAGGATGTAGGAGCAGTAGATCTTAAACAGACTCTTAAATTTGTAATCCCACATTAATTAACAATATGCCCAATAGCACAGTAACTGCACAGTGAGCATGGCCAGTGATTAACCCCTTAGGTGGCTGCAGGCCTGTCATCATACTAGTTGTACCCTTGTACATTACTGTGCATATAGATCGGTCAGTATGTACACACACATGCCATCCAATTAGCTTCAGCTGATAGGTCTTAAAATAGACATGGAGGAGGTGTTTCACGGACCACTTGCTCCTTGGCTCAGGATTCGAGAATGGACACATCTCCAGTGAAGTGATTACATTTCTTGACCAATTGCAATCAATATGGGTGACCTCTTGCAAAAAAGAATGCTCAATGGTTAACGGAATCTCTTAGTACCCTATGACAATCGGACGCATATCAGGGCGCACCCAAAACATCTTCTTAAACATGCAGTGAATGTGGTATTGGAGTCCCATTGGCGCAACTTCCCTGTCAAGTGGTGCACAATAATGAATGATTGATATGAACACCCCTGGCTTCACAGTGGTGAGTCAACAACTGTTAGACCCCCACTGGATGCAAGAACAGCAGGTTTAGGCTGGAACGCAGCCCATCAAGATCTATCAACATTATGTGACAGTGAGTTCCTTGTAATATTGGCTATGAGATAATGCATTGAGCACTGCAATAGAATGCCCTTGTTGAACTATAAATGTTGTGGTTGTGAGTCTCACATTGGGTTTCTACTGAAAAAAAAAATAGAATTGGGTTTATAAAAAAAAATCTAGATTTTGCATACTTTGTAGCGGATTTGTACTTAACAAGATAAAGGATGTTCAACAGCATTGTTGAACATTCTTATCAAAAAATGTTTCAAAGCCAGATTTGTAAGCTTTTACCCTTAATAATTAATATGTGGTTACAATATATGTAATATATGTATGTTATATGTGTTTATTTGTTGTCGCTACCCCCTAAGCAAGTCATGAAATGTATACACTTTATATACTTGCATCAAAACATTACAATTAAAAATGTATTTTAGTGCAAAGTTGTTGATTACGGAAACTATTTCAGCACATCATGTTACTTAACAACAGACTATTTATCAATTACTATTGTGCTTAAGTGATCCAATAGAAGTGCAAGCATAATGAAATACTTTAACATAAGAGAAACTTACCTCTGTTTGAACCATGTGGACAAGAAAAAAAAAAAAAAAAAACTAATTAAAAACATGATGATGTCTGTCCATGAGATACATGTCTGAAATTTTAGTAAATTTAAATGTGTAAATGTCACAAAATGAGCAGAAATAAATAAATAAATGTAATGGTGATGAATATGTATATTGATGTATATTGGCTGATATTCTGACAGACATCATTCAAAACATTTTTTTATATATATATATAATTAATGTTTTGTTACAAATATTTTTATATGCATCATGTTCAGTATCCTGTTTATTATATTAGTCACAAACGGAACACATTGTTTCCTGAGGATGACTCCAAATGCCAGGACAGGCGGCTGCAAATAACACAGTTCATAACTTCAAAATATGCAGACCAAAAATGAGAAAGAAAGAAAATAAGGGTCATGTTTGGTCTTATGACTCATGTGAGGTCAGGACTTTTGCAGAGCGCCAGTGCACACAGCCCAATTTGTCATTTTCACAGAAACCCATGCAGCACTAGTCCAGTCCTTCTAAAGCCTTTGTATTATGTATGATCTGAAATTTGTTCTTTCATCCATTGTACCATTTACATTAAAATGTCCAGAATATAAAATCTTTTGTTTTAATAGATTAACAGGAGGCATTTGTTATTGCATAGAAAGAACACAAGTTTTATCAAATGTGCAACAATAATGAGAACAGCGGTGTAGCTATTGCAAAACAGCAGTGGTTACTTTGCACTAATTCTAGAACTGGATCTAGAACACTCAGTGATCTATTGTGATATAGAACCTCTCTAGATGAGCCGTTCTTTCAAATGGAGCATCTGACACATAGAGTGTGCCGCACCAACAGTGTTTACAATGAATAGTGTGTCTTTCCATGGTCTTTAATGCATTCTCCCAGTCGCCTCAGGCAGTGAAGAGGGACTCTAAATGTGTCCAGAGCGCCACTCCAATGACTGAGTCAAACGCAGCACAGATCAGCCAGCACTCTAAGGGGAAGGAAAAGAAATAAGATGGAGGGAAAATCAGAGGAGGAGGGTAGGGGGATTCTCTGTGTGTCCCCTTTTCTACGTCATCACTGCTTTCTTCACTCATTTGCTCCTCTCTCTTTCTCTCTCAGTTTGCTCAAGCCGCACTGCCTCAGGTTTTGCACTCTGGCAACTAATTAATTTATTTATGGTTTCGTCTTGCATTTCCTGCATTTTAGCATCTATAGGAAGTGCAGTGTCAAAGCGTGCCAGCAGACTGCATCCTGCACAATGCCGCACAAACTGTTTGGCATTTTATGTCCACACTGCATAGATACACTG
>JAPMOO011936483.1:0-10037 GCA_029874815.1 Luciobarbus comizo
CAGATTTCTGCATTATGAGGTTAAACAATATATAGACTGAAATTTGCAATTAGGTCAGACAGAACTGATTTGACTTTTAGTATGGTTGTTTCTCTTAATGACCACATCTAGTTCAACACACATCTGTCCTCATTTCTATTGTTAGTAACCCAAATATCAAGGCCTAAATTTGTTGTAGTATTAATTTTACTGGTCACTCAGGCAACATTTGCTGAAACTCATGCACCCCACAAAAATACAAATTTTGATCTGATCTTTTAGTGATGTTGGCTTAATGTTGTGACAATAACTTCTGGCATTGCTAGAACAAGAAAATGTTGGATTAAATTAATCCAAAAGATATGCCTTTTCCACAAAAGGGTCCAAATATCTATCAAAACAATCTGATTCACTTCTGACGGTTCTGTTTTAAATATTAATATTTTCAAACTTAAATTTATTCAGATGATATTTTGGACATTTTTTTTTTTTTACTATAAACTCAAAAGAAAACAAAAACCATCAAAACCACCTTTTAATNTTTTTTTTTTTTTTTTGCATAAAGTCACGTCGTAAAGCCATAAAAACATTAATTGAGCTAAAACGATGTTAACTTGAAACCATAAGAGGCAGTCCAGCATCTCTAAATGTGTCTCTTCCCATCATCACATCCTGAACCGAGCTGATCCAGATGAACTGCTGAATCCCGGAGAGTTTCATCTCTTTCGCTCCCGGTTTGTGTTTATGGTCGAATTTGAACAATAGTCACAATTGTTCGTAAATAAACATCAAAACGCCGTGTTTTTCTACCACTCCCTCAAACATCAGTCAGACACGCAAATCTGTAAAACGACGCGTTTATTGATGCACGACGCTTGTTTATAGATTACCATCATATAAACATTATAACGCGATTTAATCAACACGTGCACGTTTAACGACAAAGATTTACATTTTCCGTATAAACACGCAACATTAGCTTGTCTTTGGGGCGCGTGGGTGTCAATCACAAAAGACAGCTGTAGACAAAATTAAACGACAGCACTGAAAATACTACATGCTAAATACATAATTTCACATTTCATCTCCGACACATTTACTCACCTTACAAGTTTCATTTAAACGCGTAAATCCAACAGTTGCTCGAGTCCAGACGAAAACGTGTTCAGAGCGGCTTTCAGAAACACTGATCTATAAAAACAATCGCTCGGCTGATGAACTATACAACGAAGAACATTATGAGCAGTAATCCGGAAGTAGGGAGCATGTAACGGTCTCCGATCTTCCTGCCGTCAGAAACGAGTGGATCATCTGTATAGGAGGCTGGGTTTATACAATGCATTGTCTATTAGATCAGTGCATTCACACTGATATTGCACGCATGCCATATTTGCTAGCAAATTATTAGAGATTCATAATGGTAAAGAGCACTTATCGATGTGCATATTTCATAAAACATCAAACCTACAAATTAAACCATAATCCAGATTAATGAAACTAGCACCACTCCAGTATCTCAAATGACACCATATAACTACACAAATTAATGGTTGTTCACATTTTTATTGAGACACTCATCCATGCATCTAAAGTGCATACAGTCCCGTAACGCTACATTCAGAGTTACACTTGCACAGTAGTGGCATGCATGCAGCCACAGAGAGCGGTCCAAACTACACCAATGGACTTCTTACACCTGCAAACAACAAACAGATAAAAAATAAGTTGAGTTGACCATGCAGCCTCGCTCAGTTCAGAGATGCATTCTGGTATAGTATTTAGCACAGCTCAGGGAGAGAGTTTACAATCAGACCCATTAACCATGGATCAGTTAAACGGTTTCTCATCACTGCAGTGTTTGTACAAATATGCCATTATAAACTATTCCCACAAACTCATAAAAACAACAGGTCACCACCAGGCTCTCATAGTAGTCAACATTTGAAGTGGATCAAAAATAAATAAAATATATTCAAAGTTGTCTTAAAACAAGAATGCGTATTGTTGGACAACTTTTGAAATGTTGTAGTCTACTTCCAACTGCTGACTGTGTGATTTTTTTGATAGAGATCAAGATTAAGGATATTAACATCATTATGGAGATTATTAAGCCATATTACTCTGTTACTTGGATGTACATTTTGCTTCTGTAAATCCGTCGAATCCCTTTTTTTTTTACTACTAGTTTATATACTTGCATTAACTCATTTTGCACTACATGCTAAATACTTATACACTTATTTTTCTTTCTGCCAATACCTATGTGCACTATTTGTAAGCAGCCCAGCTGCAATTGCTCTCGCAATACAAATGTATAGTTTGTCATGCCAATAAAGCACACTTGAATTTAACTGAATTGAGCGAGAAGTTAACCACAGAAGAAATAAATTGTGGGAAAATGAAAGGGTCTCACCTCTTATGAAGCCACATCTTTCTAGACAGGAACTTCATTCTTCCCAAAGCTGACAGCTGATAGAAACAAAAGTAGTAACATTAGTAACAAGCATCATACCATGCCAAACACCACAAGTCAGTTTCCACATATTGACCAATAAATTTCCATGTCTGTTATAGCTAGATGCTCATCTAAAGTATTTAAACTAGCTAAAGACTAAACTCTACAAATTTCCAAGAACATGGGAAAAAAAAAAATTTGCAAACTCAGAGCCTCAGACTAGAGTTTATAATCAGCTGCTGTAATGCAGCGTTCATACGAGGTGTCAGAAAAGTATTAGAAGTCATCAGCGGCTCCAACATTCACTCAAAATAAAGCATAGTTTGACTAAACTTAGTTCACTTACCACAAACTCAACTCTTCGTTGCGTTCATTGCGATTCATAATCGATGCATCAAACCCATGTTCAACATTTACAAACTCCTATGGCGGAAGTCATCCGAGGCCACGTGCTTCAGCAATCCCACCACGAGACAGACTGGAAACTCTACAAGCAGAACATAGAGAAGTTAACATGTGTAACCCAGCTCAAGCACCTCGAAATCTAGCGGGAGATTTAAGAGTCTAACGAAAACACACGCAACGAAGACCTTAAATTTACACATTATTACTAAATCTTAACAGTGATAGTCTTAAATCATTATCATTGCCTTCTTAAGAGAGCGTTGAGGCACTAAACTGAAAGCAAAAGAGTACTTACATGCTTGCGAGCACATAGAGACTTTCTGAAGAGGACATGTTGCACTACAACACTCTCACTCAACAAAAGCTCGCCGAACAAAGAGGAAGGACTCGCTCTGTGCCACGGTTTTTATAAGAAGTCTTCTTTGTGACCTCCACCAGCGAATCAAAGATGCGTTCAAAGCTCATGCATGTCCTCTGCTGGCTGGCTTGAGTCTTTGCATAAAATACAGACATGACCCCAAAATAACAAGTATCCAATAACAAGTTATTTTTAAATTAGAGACAGTTTCTTTGTCAGGAATATCTCCATGCAGACAAGCTGAATTCGGACATATTTCCTTTAAATAATCTTATGTCATATTTTAAAGTAAAACACTTATTTTGATGTGTTGACTAACATACTAAAGCATATGTATGTCATTATAATTTAGTATGAAATCTAAAGTTATTATATTTCAGATGTCCTATACTGAAACTTCTACATTACCAGATGTTTCCTGAACAGCAAATCAGCATATTAGAATGATTTCTGAAGACACTGAAGACTGGAGTAATTGTTGGGAAAATTCAGCTTTGCTCACAGAAATAAATTACAGTTTAAAATATATTCAAATAGAAAGCAGTTATTTTAAATAGTAAAAATACTATTATATATATATAAATACTAAATGCTGTACTTTTAATTATTATTTAGCATTTAGACCTTTTTATGTGATGGCCATACAAATAATAGGGTTATCTGTGGTTTCAGAAATTGTTGTGGATGTATTGGCTAGAAAAAAGGGGCCAAAACTGCACCTTTTGGGGTACAAAAGCTTGTCAATGGAACAGTACCCTTAATAGGACATCTTTGTTCCTTTTTTACCCCTAATAGGTAGGCCTAGTACCTTAAGGGTATGAATTACTATGAGTGTGAGATTTCCCTTGTGAATGGTGTCTTTGTTGTTGTCCCCTTTTTAGGCTGCTTTCTGTCTGGAAAAAAAAGTAGCAATGAAATCATCTTAACAAAGCATTATAACAAATTACATAATTAAAGCTACAGTACATACAGATATTTATACAGAAAGATTTTTATAACACTTCTTACAGTGACATTGGTGTTAAGGTCATAATCAATACACCTTTATATATACCATTACAATATCAATAATTGTTAAAATGAATTGTTCCAACAATTTTGCAGCACAAATATGCAAAATAAATCACTTGGCATACCATTCAGTTTACTGATTCAGCAAAACAGAACAGAACATGTATGTATGATGCACGTGTGTATGTATGTATACAGATGACGACTCTCAAAATGAGAGGAGGCCTCCACACTCCATATGCTGGAGATTTTGCAAGGAGACTCACCTAGAGCCTACCACTCACATAACTCTCCCCGCGGAGCTCTGGCAAGCGGAGGCCTCTAAAACATTCAGATCGAGAGGAGGCCTGACGACACTCGCCAAACAGCCGAGCTCTCAGAGCAGAGGCCCCAGCATGACGACTCTCGAATTGAGAGGAGGCCTCTACACTCCACACACTGGACATATTGTAAGGAGACTGACTTCGAGCCTACTACTCACAGATGCTGTCTGGGCAGAGTTCTGGCGAGCGGAGACCTCTAAAAACTCTCTGAGCGAGAGGAGGCCTGACGACACTAGCCAAAACAGCCGAGCTCTTGGAGCGGAGGCCTCAGCAAGACGACTCTCTGAATCGAGAGGAGGCCTGCAACACTCCGTACACTGGGCATACTCCTAGCGGAGCTCTGGCAAGCGGGGACCTCTAAAACTCTCAGAGCGAGAGGAGGCCTGCAACACTCCAGACACTGGGCATTGTGTGAGGAGGTACATCTACGACTCACATAGCTGCCCTAGTGGAGCTCTGGTGAGCGGAGGCCTCTAAAACTCTCTGTAAGCGAGAGGAGGCCTGACGACACTCACCGACCAGTCGAGCTCTTGGAGCGGAGGCCCCAGCTACCCCTCACAAAACTGAGCCAGCGGAGCTCTGGCGAGAGGAGGCCTCAAAAACTCTCTGCGTGAGAGGAGGCCTGTGACACTCGCCGAAACGGTCAGGCTCTAGGAGCAGAGGCATCAGCATGATGACTCTCTAGAACCAAGAGGAGGCCTGCTACGCTCCACACGTTGGGATTTTATAAGGAGGCTCACCTGGGGCCTACCACTCACAGACTGTCCCAGCGGAGCTCTAGCAAGCGGAGGCCTCAAAACCTCTCAGCAGCGAGAGGAGGCCTACAATACTTGCAGTGACCGTTTCGAGGGGAAGAACCGATATTGGTATGCTTTGCCCCCAAAGCAAACCTCACAAACCCCCTGCTAAGGGAACCAGTCTCCTGAAACTGGCCTCTGGTGTAAGAGACCCCCAAAGGGGTGGCGAGCGTCCCATTTCCAGTTCCGAACGTGGCAGGGTTGGCAGACCGATCTCCTGAGGGCACTGAGGCGAGACGGGCACCGTATACCGCAGTGTACGCCGCTCTTCCCCAGCGGGACCTGCCCTCATGAGTTCTGGGCCATAGGCAGCAGGATGTTTTAGACAAAGACTGTCCAGCGAGAATGACGGTCCACTGATCCGCCTTCTGCTAGAAAGCTACAGCCCGGCAATGCCACTCTGACTCCAACATTCTGGGGAGTACGAGAAGTGACGTCCCCTAAATGAGGAGCTGGAACACGGCTTCCGATCCCAGAGAGCGGGTGCTGGATCTGATGGGAAAGGAAGAAGATAGGGGCTCGCCCATCTTCATTCCCTCCACCATCTGCGATTCCCACGACCGCAGCCGCCGCTCCGCCTTGGCGAAAGTGGGGCCGGCACCGCGAGGAACGCTGGTGAAAGCTCCCTCCTCAAAGAGAGCCCTCTGAAAGCAAGCATACGCAGTGACAAATGCTCACAAAGCGGGCAGAGCTCCCTCGAGAGCTGACTCTGCATGCTCTGCTCTCAAGCAGACCACACACGGACTGTGTGCCTCCCCAGCAGTGAAGAACACATAGCCTGTAATGCGATCTACTCTCACCCAAGTGCTAGTACCCTGCACTTAAAGACATCCCACCATAGTCCATATCATACAACGTACACTCCATAAGGAGGGAAACAAAGAATCCATTGGGTGTAAATGTAGTGCAAAATGAGAAGTCCATGTATGTGCAAATTTTGAATGTATATGTGGTGTAAAATTGAAAGTCCATGTATGTAAGGATATGTACTGGTGTGTGAGCACGCCATGGTATGTGTAGGTTTGTCAGAATATATGTGAAAGCGTGCGTATCAAACAGACCATAGAAAGCTGACATTTCATTGTCAGCCTTTTAATCTGAAGCTTCAGCTTCCAAAAGTAAGCAGAGTTTGGTGATTGGTCTTTGGAGCGTAGTGGTTTTAGTTTTCACCAAAACACTGCGGACAAGTCCTTCAGGCCCCGACAGGGTCTTTACCACACGACCTAAAGGCCACGAGTTTCTTGGTACTGTATTGTCTATGATGACTACTATGTCATTAACCTTGAAGTTTCTCTTGGTATTAGTCCATTTTTGCCGTTGCTGCATCAAAGAAAGATATTCAGTGGTCCATCTTTGCCAGAAAAGGTCTGCAAGGTATTGCACTTGTTTCCATCGCTTCTTAATATACAAGTCATCCTTACTGAAAAGTATATGTGGAAAGAGGGGTTTAGATTTCAACTGTGGAAGATGATTTGGCGTTAGGGGTTCAAGGTCATTCAGGTCACTTGATACTGTAGTGATGGGCCTGTCATTGAGAATGCATTCAACTTCACACAAAGCTATTTGTAACATATCATCGTCCAGTGCTTGTTGTCCAGTCTCTCCCAGACTCCTCTAAAGTGAGTGCCACAATCTGCCCTGATGGTCAGGACTGGTCCTCTTCGACATAGAAACCGCCGAATAGCATTGATACAAGAGTCTGTGTCTAGTGTACTTGCCACTTCAAGATGAATGGCTCGGCTAGTCAGGCAGGTGAATATGACTCCCCATCTTTTCACATGAGAGCAACCTCTTTTAACTTCTATAGGTCCAAAGTAGTCAATACCTACATGTGAGAAAGGTGGTAGATCAGGAGAAACACGATCCTCTGGTAGGTCGGCCATTTTCTGTTCTCCAGCTTTGGCCTGCATTAGTCTACAAAAGACACATGATTTTATTATCTTTCTAGCAGAGGAGTTGGCAGATGGTAACCAGAACCTCTGGCCCAGTTTTGAGAGCATGTAACTATGTCCTGAGTGTCCAACATTATGATGGATATCACGCAGGATCAGTTTAGAGACATGTGAATCTTTGGGCAGGATAATTGGGCTCTTTAGACTCACTGGCAAAGCTGCTTTATTTAGTCTTCTTCCAATCCTCAAGATGCCCTCATCAATGACTGGATCCAGCTTGTATATGGAGCTGTCTGATTTGATGAGTTTGCCTTTTCTCAACTGTGTAAACTCTGAATCAAAGTATCGCTGTTGTTCATAGCGAATAATTGATTTCTTAGCTTCATCCAAATTTTCTGGGGTTAGTCCCTGTTGCTCAACTTTCCACTTGGAATCCATAAGAGACTGTTTCTGAATTCGAAGCATTAGGAGACTTTTGAGCTTTAGCCACCATGCAGTTGCTTTCAATAGTTTGCTCCATGAAGAGTAGTACTCAATCATTCTGGCAGTTGCATCATCCTGTAGGTTCAAGCAGTTCATAGTGATCTCCCTCTTCACCTCTGTGTCACCTGGTGAGATATGACTAAGATCTTCCAGTACTTTAGGCCATTCTGACTTTTCTTTTGTCAGGAAATGAGGCCCGTACAGCCATCTGGTGGTATTCAGAAGGGATTCTATCTGTAATCCACGTGAGGTATCATCTGCCGGGTTGTCTCCGGAACATACATACCTCCACTGATGTACCTGTGAGAGGTTATGCATCACTGCAATTCTGTTGGCAACGTAAGTATGGAATCGTTTGGTTTGGTTATGGATATACTTTAGTACTACTGTACTATCTGTCTAAAATGTAGAATCTTTTAGTTCCATGTGAAGTTCATTTTGCAACATTCTGTCTACTTTCACAGCAAGTGTTGTGGCTGCAAGCTCAAGTCTAGGAACTGTCATCCGTTTCAGAGGAACTACTCTGGCTTTTCCCAATACAAAGGTGACATGAACATTTTTGCTGCTATCAGTCAATTTGAGGTAGCTTACAGTCCCATATCCTAGCTCGCTCACACCGCAAAAGTGATGCAGCTCAGCAGTCTTTACAACACCGAAATTTTCAGGCCTCATGCACCTGTCCACTTCAAATCTTTTTAGCTGGTCTAACTCTGCGAGCCATCTTTGCCAAGGTTTCAACATTCCCGTTGGGATTATATCATCCCACCCGCACTTTTCGTGGCAGAGTGTTTGCAGGATATGCTTAGCCTTGAGAACAGGAACCCTAGCGGGTCATAAATGGAGCTGACTATATAGAAAGGATCGTTCATCATGTGGGAGTTTGGTTCTTGACAGCTACCCAAAAGGTAAGGACATCTTTCAGGATATTCCACTGGATTCCAAGTGCCCTCTCAAGAGGAGATTTTTCACGATCCAAGTCAAGCTGTTTCACAAGAGGGGATCTGTGACTCTGTGGAATGGTCTCAAGAACTTCACAACTGTTGCTCACCCACTTATTCAAAGTAAATCCTCCAAGGGTGCATGCTTCCCTAAGGTCTTTAGTGAGTTTGATTGCTTCTTTCAGAAGACATTCTTCCTTTTATTCTCACCTAGTTCATTGGCCTTATTCCTAATATATTTAATCTTTTCAATTACATTCTCATACATCATTGATATTTTGTCAGCTGCCATGATGTAAACCAGACAGTATGTCTTATCCTGAAGGTTTGGATTACTTCTGTAGCCTTTACTGAGGAAGAACAGGACATTCTGGATTGAACTGAATGTACAGAAGGAAAAAAAAAGAATGCTAAAAAGGATGCATGAGAAAGATGATAAGGGTAATCTTGTCATTCACATAAATCAAGAACAGCAACTATGAAGGATATTTGGAATAACAAAGACATTTGAAAAAATTAGTTCATGTTTATATTAGTAAATGTAAAATGTAAATAGGTCTCACTTTGTATCTTTCCTTTATGTGGCCCTCCATTGCTTTGACAATGTCCTCTGGATGTACGCCAAGTAAATTGTCAGACTTAAAGGTGCCTTAAGAAAAAAGTGGACTGCTTTGCACATCCTGTAATTCAGTACTCCAGTCAAGTCACATCACATTTATACAATACAGAGTGCTTGTACAACATTTTAATATTCCTAAGTGATCTTAAGGGATTTAGAGTCTCGAGGGGAGAATCAGTTTGTTTCTCTAGCCATTTTACAATTGACCAATTCTTGATTCAGAGAAGTTATTAAAATTGTAATGTTTATGCATTTATGTATTTATTCCAGGTTATATATATATATATATATATATATATTATATACACCTCATTATTTTTACTGATGCCACACACGGAAGAACACATTCATAGCAATTCTCCTTATAGTTATTGCCTCTCAGTTGATTTTACATAAAATTGGTGCTTTATCATACAGATAAAAAAGGAAGATAAACAATGGGAGGATCGCAATCGACAGAAACAACATTGGGTAAGTTTGACCATACAAGAATATGTCAAACAGCCATGAAATTAGAACAACAACTCTCCATTGTTGTTGTATTTTATTTGTGTTTTCATCATCTTGAAACACTCCCATTCAGGTGGAGCAGACACTAACACTCATTTAAAAGAATAAATGTCTTTAAAAATAATGTACATATTGTGCTGAATCAAACGTGACATTGAATGTTTGTAGAAGGTGTCACTACTGTATTACTGGAGTGGCACGACTACAGAGATTTCAAGTTCTTGACTTATCACTTCTTTCTTCTTCATCACACAGATACAACACCCC
>JAPMOO011936506.1:0-11946 GCA_029874815.1 Luciobarbus comizo
TGGACATGATTCAGACTAGAAGAAGGCAATAAACTCCACAGGACCATCCAGACCAAAGGATTATTTGTAAAGGCAATGACAGGAAGAAAATAATGATCTCCTGAAATTAACTGATGCTTTTTGAAATGTTTTTATCTGCATAATTGTACTCAAAGTCTATGTCATATATTATTTTTTACAAGTGTATTACTAGCATGATAATATGCGTATTCATGCTGTTGCCAAGTGCATTGGAAACAAATTTATGTAACTTACATTGAGCTGTTATTTCAGTGTAATGAGTTGTTAAGTTATGTGATGTGTTGTAAAGTAATTCTAACTAAAGTCTAAATTATGAACTTGGAAAATCATTTGTAACCGGCTACAAGAGACAATTTTGGTTGACCTAAAGCACATGTGACAACACATATCACCTGTCCAGTTAATTGAATAATGAATCAGTGGACATGTGGCGTAAGATAGAAACATGAAACTTTCATGAGAAAAACAAAAAAGCATATCCTTTACACCTCAAAGAACAAACAAAGCTGCGGTCAAGTCACATTTCTTTGTAGACGTGGAAATCCTCCATGAATAATTTGTTACCTTTGATTCATTTGTTGTTCTCACGAACTTACCCAATATTTGAAGCAGCCTTTATACACTGATACTACTTCAGCACACTGTTAATGGGGTTAAGATGCTTTTATGAGCATAAAATATTTAACTTGAGGTCTGTTCTACACTGCCAACTTACTTCTATTTCATTATGTAGCTTATACAACTGGACTAAAGACCCCATTCTTTTTTCTTTTCTATTGATTTGCTTTGTGCTTGAATTACATGTCTTGAAATTTGGCTGTAGTCATTATTGTTTTCTATTCAAGCATTCTCTTGTTTGAAAAGTGACATTACCCAATAAGGGTTTTTACAAGCTTTCCCCAAACCAGTTGTAACTGGAAACTCAGTGGCTGACACATTTTCATTGTCATTTTTTTGGCAGACAATAGCAGTGATAGTGAGGTAAATAATGACAAAGCTGTTTTAGAGATGGTGAAGAATGATCTGCTTATTTATTGTCAAGCTATTTAGTTTTGGTATTACCTGATTCAGGGACTATTGCGGGTTTAATACAGATTAGGATCAATCAACAGAATTTGAGGCAGAATACCAGAAATAAATGCTTTCTACTCACCGTCTTAAAACAGAAAGAAAAATTTCTCTGAGGCACTTAAAATAACAGTTACTCATAGTTTTATAAAAGCATGTTAATTCCTCTTTTAGAACTTGTGTATTTTTTGAGCTGAAAAGCTGTTCTCTTCAATTTTATGATCGTTTTATGAGTGTTTTGACATTACTTTGTCACGTCAACAAAGTTGTAAAAATGAACTAAAAATAACTTCACAGAAAAAAATATTTCTTAACACTAAAATCATGTTAACATGCATAATATTTACTTCTTGTTGCTATAATTGTGACATATTGTCAGTATTTTAACATTTACGAATTGGCCCCTTTCACTTAAGTTTCTCACTGTTACAGAATATTTTTATATTGTTTCCAGAAGCAGTTTCATGCAGGTGATATGATGAAATACTCTCCATTATGAATTCTTAGTGATGGTGTGAAATGTTTTGACTCAGGTGCTCTGGTGATTTTCCCAGTTAGGCTTGTGGTGTTAAACTGCCAAAAACCAGCCATGTCTGAGTCAAACCATTCATTGAGTCAACACTGCTGAGAAGTTCATTGGGTTCCTCCAGTGAAAATGTGCCAAAGGTATTGCATTTGTTTTAGTTGATCGAATAAACAAATAATGGTCTTGGCAAGCACAGTAAGCTCTTACTGGAACTGAAGTGTTTCTAAGTCTCTACTAATTCTTTTCAGAGGCTTTTCTGTATCCTACAGTGTTCCAGTAGAGTTTGGCTGTTCACTTTTCCACCATCAGAAATAATGTTCACGTGATTAGCTACTGAAAACAAATATTTTGGTCCAACTGGCTTGTTGGGAACATGTGAGTTTGGAGTTGAAATTAGCAGAAGTCCTGCTGTGGGGTGCTCCATGGAAAAACTCTCCTGATGATGCATGATATCAGCTGTTGACTTTTCAGTCAACTGGAAAATAAATTATTCTTTTTGATTTGCTGGATCTCAGAGATGGACATACTGTGATGATATTTTTAGAACTGTAGCAAGACGGTTTGTGTATGGCAATTTATCTGTTATCATTATTTCCTCAGTTTCCTCCCATGCCATATTTAACTCGGACTCTGTAATTTGGGCCTTGGGTTTCATGCTACAAGAGATGATGTTACTGGGAACACAGTGTTTACTGTGTTATTTTGCAGCTGATTGCTTTTGCTGAAGCATTCCCAGCAGCAACCTGGTAATTCCTCTAATCTTTCCTGAATGGCAGAGAGAAAGCAGCTGCTTATTTTTCAGAGCCTTAAAGCCCTTCACAACCCACTTTGACAGGTGAAAGAGTTTAACACCTGCTAAAGCAGCTCCTTTACTTGAAGGTTTGATCAAAGCTGTCAGGTGCGGGAAGACGGAAACTCATTTGAAACAGCAAAAGACAACCATAAACATCAGCAAACTGACATACAAGCTCTTTCCTTTCATATCTGGATTAAGAACATGTATCATTCTTAATACAGTAAGACTCGTGTATGACACCACAGAATTGTGCAAGTCTATTTTTTCCTTAAATTCTATGGAAGTCAACTGGCTGACAGTGAAGAACTGTTTTCAATCTTTTGTTTGCTGTTAGTTTCATCAGTCCATTTTTTTCATAGAACTTCTCCATGGATATTAACTATTTATTTCCAGTCATGTGCTTTTCACTAAATCACTTCAATTTCATTAGTTCCAACCTTGTTCATCTATTAGAGTTATGTCTGTCAGTGATCACCATGAGTCAATGACAATCACTGCCTCCACATCAGTAGAAACCTTAAATATGGCTGCATCTGACAGTTAACCTTTATAATGCTGTATCCATTGGCACACTGCTTATAAACAACAGCTTACAACTTACAGTCATTTTCATGGAATACTGGAGCAAGATAATTCATTATCTTGAAGAGAATTTGAATTGTGGGTTAAATATGTGCATTTACATATGTTTATAAATAACTACTTAGAAATAACTATTGAAACCTGAATATATAATTTAGGTTGGTGGTGCTGGAAGGAAATATCTTTAAAGTGCAAATGAGGTTGTACCAGCAGGAAGAAACAGAAAACCACAACATTTGAGGAAACTGCTGAAATTCTGCCGAACATTTCGTCAGCAACACCAGCTACTTCCCTATACAACCATAAAATTGGCCAAACTAAGACCAATAACTATTTGTTGAACCACATCATGATAACCAACCAGAGCACTCTTGCAACGGCCTGCTAATGATGTCGAAAACCTTTTCTGGTTTTGTTTGAGTTGAAGCAGTTTCCTTCACTGCAAATAGCATTTATTTATTAAATAATGCCTATGAACTGTCAAAAATCAGGTTCAGAATGAATAAATGATAAGTTACAACTGTAGTGATAAATATATTAGCACCCACACCAACACACAATAACATTGTTTTTTTAACAAGTGTGCTCTATATGCGACTGCCACTTTAAATGCTCAAGTTCTTCCATGCATTTATCATTTGTCAGCTGAAAATGTTGTTCTGAAAGTGATTTTTTTTTATTTAAAAGCTGTTTTCATGAGTTGAGGGAATGCAACCTGTCTCAGCTATTGCCAACTTGACTAGATAAGAAAAGTAAGGTTTATTGAAACAGTTTTTGATGTTGGCTTGACAGAGTCTGATCTCACTAAATAGGTAATTTTAAAGTGTTAAGTTTTACAGACTGTACAGTCAGCTGATAGATTACCTGGCCATTGCAGAGTGTGCTGGTTGGTTACTTGGATGTGTTTAAGCAAATATAGGGTTGTTTGATGGTTGATATGGGGTTTTGGCGAGTTGCTAGGTTATTTCCACTGACTGCTAGGGTGCTGTACCTGCTTGCTGGTTGATTCTAGGCAGGGTGTTCTGGAAGGTTGCTAGTAAATGCTAAAGGTCTTCTTGCTGGTTAGGAGTTGCTCTTGTTTGACAAGGTGGCTGGTGTAATTATTTTGTAAAATAATTGTCCTACGTTACCTAATCCTTATTAGAATTAAAAAATAATTAAAATAATTAAAGATTAGACTCTATGTTTTTAACACCAATTACTGGTTAAAAACAGTACACAGTATTCACTGGATGAGAAAGAAAAAAACACTTCAACAGATGGTTGTGGGACAAGCAAGTCATTTGAATTTACTACATCTGTGGTGAGATCGATCGTGCTGTTTGGACTGATGTCCCATCGGTTCTGTGAATGTCTTTTTTGAGTGCGACACTGCTGTGTCTGTATTCATGTGACTGTGCTCGCTCCCGTCAGCGCCTCGTGAGCGCGCGGGGCACAGAGAGAGTGGAGCGCAGTCACTGTTAACTCTTTGTACCGACTGGTGCAGGACAAATGATTTGACCTTCAGCGAACCGGAGGGTTGATCTCTACCATTCAGACGTTTTCAACACACAACACCGGACCAGTATCGGATCGTTTTACCGCGTCTGCTCGTTTTCTTTCGTAAACACATTTTTATTTGTTGGCGAGAGGTGGCCACGTCCTTGATTTTTCTGGCCTCGCGGATTGGAAAAACCTAACACATTCTGAGTGGTTTCACCCAGGAATGGATACTGGAGTTGTCACTGAAAAGAAAAGGTAGGGATCCCCGTGTCTATGTCAAAGAAGGTGGTCTGCTGAGCGGAATTCGTTGTGTTTCGTATAATAAACAGGCCAAAAGATATTCCTCCCCCGTCACACAGAACGTGTCGCCATTTTGTGCTGGATAGCTCCGCAAGTTTAAAGCGCTCATATTTGCCTCTAAACAACCATTAAATGTTAATCTAAACAATTTAAAGACTCATATTTGTTGCTTTTATAACACATTATTTGACTTTTTTGAGGTAACAGAGTGGTGTCTGTCTGGAAGGAAGCTAACAAAACTAACGTTAGCTGCATGCTCACTTAAACTTACACTGATTTATTGCTTAAACGGCTGTAACAGTTTATAATAGTATAGACATAATTCAGCTCTCATGAGAATGTGTGTAAACGTTGCTTATATAGGCAGAGACATATATGAGCATGAATGTCGAATGCGTAGCCTATATTAAACATAAAAGCTTTTTCCTATAGAGTTATGAACAGACAGCTGCACGTCTGTTACAGTAGAGGAGAAAGTAAATGGTATAATTTTTGCTCAGTGCATACTATTTGTGTACTTTGTATTCTGGTATTTTGCACTGTATTCACTGTATTCAAGATAAAAAGAGCCATGAGCTAGTCATATGATGGATCCCTTCTTTACCCCTCAGACCCCTTGGCCCCACAGTTTACATGAACTAATTGCCCTTGTTCAGCCAGTCTGGCATATTTGTGGAGAAAGGACTGGAAGCAGGAATTCGTCCTTGAATTTTGCTGACAGTCTTATTCTTTGACAGGCCTGTCATCAGTGTGGGCTCAGATAAGATGAGATGGAAATAAATGTTGGCATTGCTAAGACTGGAAAATGTTGCTTGGTTTTTCGGTACTGGTGAATTTACAAGAAGGGTGGCACTGGCATTGTAAATAAGCTAAGATCCAGTGTGTCACCATTTATATGGAAGTTACAGGTCAATTTGGCACATTTCGTTTTTTGAGTTGTTGGAATTGCTGGTTAACCTATCATGTTTATCTTGAAAATTTGTGAGTTCTCATTTGGGGTTGGGAACATGCATGCAAAGTGTTGTGGAACGTGTCTACCACGTTTCTATTACAATTACGATGTTTGCAGGTCAAATTGCCTGGTGTATTTCATTGTTAGAACCAGCTACAAAGGCTTGAAATAAAGTCTTTTTGGATACATATTTCATAGTTCCTTAACAACCCTCTGATGGTATTTACATTTATGCATTTGGTAGACACCTTTATCAAAAGAAACTTCCATTTGAAAGTGGACATTTTTATTAGTTTTTGCTTGTTCATTTTTACTGTTTGAGCTTCAGGAAAGCACGCAGAAGAAGTACTTTTCTGTACTTTTAAAGTGTAAAAGTTAACTTTTTTTTGTAATTATGAGAAATATTAATGTTAAAGTATTGCTGTTTTAACTGATTTTTTAATGTGCTCTTTGGTGAATTGAATCCAAGGTCAGTTTGACCCTCGACCAAAAAAAAAAATCACACCTAGATTTTGAAGATAATCTCATTTTTTATTTGTAGTTACAACAATACTGTGTGATAGGCATTTAGTTTATATCCTGTTTAAAGTGAATAAAACCTTGTTTTCAGTAGCAGTATTTTCCTCTGACATTATTTTGGTTGGCATCCAAGTTCAAGCTGCTACACGCTTTTTGCATCTCTTCTTTCAAATCTTAATCACACTAAGAATTGACGTCAATGCAACTTCCTGCTCAGTCTTGTGGCAAGACCTTTATCAGTGTGTATGTAGAAATGTGGCCGTCTTATGATTTCCTCTTTAGAGGTGTTTTCATAAGCCTTGGGTCAAAAGGAGGTTTATTGTTTCTGTCATTCTATTTCAAGGTCTTGCATGTGATCTATATGAATCCAATTGGGAATAATGTTGTAAAACAGGCCACCTTTTAGACCTGTATCGACTTTAGTTAGTATTATTTAGCTATCAATATTCAAGCAGGTAATTTTTTTAGGAGCTCAAAAGCGTTCCTAGGTGGAAGGATTAGGCGATATGACAAATCTTATATCATGGTTTGAGTATACTCCTGAATAACCAACATAGCTGTATATCAGAATGTTTGACTGTAATTATTTTCGAAATTAGCTGGGAAAATATTTTATTTTCTAAGTATAAATAATGTGCAAATGTATTAACTTAGATATAAATGTCAAACGTTAGAGATTTCGCTACATTTTGCCTTTGTGCTTTATTTATCATATGAATATCGACCAGTCAGCGCATGCAGAACTATATATCTTCCATATCGAATAGTCAGGGGTCAGATGTATTTATTTTTGTGTTAAATTCGTTCTTGCATTTAAGTGTAACAGATTGGAACAGAACAAGTTGAACAGCACAGAACAGAAGTGTTTTTAAAAGTTGGACTATTTTGTAACTAGTGATGCTGTCCTAAAATGCAACATTTGTGGTGAGATGCTCAAAAACAGCGAGAGAAAAATAATTTAAAAAATTAAATGCATCACCACTATAAATGTCACTAGCATATCTATATAAGAATAAATGTAGATAAATTAATGACCTCACAAATTCACTATAGACATGCGCTGAATGTTTTTTTATGAAACAATTTTCACTTAGTTGACAATCCCTACTGCCCATCCTTGCTATTTGTTACTAGAAATTGGTTAGAAATGGACAGGCATGGATTATTATATCACAGTGTTCAAAAATTAAAATCAAATAGGTGACTAATAATGCCAGTAAATGTAGACACGAGAAGCTGGTGATTGCTTTGGCAAATGGACCGAGAGAATACAGATACTGTAGCAGAACATGACGTCTTGGTAAGATTATCAGCTTACTTGATTAGCCATTTTGTTATCATGATGAGGCACATCCACTTCAGTGAAAGCTCTTGTATTTTGTCTTCTCACTGCGCTTTGAAACCATACAATGCAACCTCATACTTAAGCATTTGCAGTTGAGTAAAAAGCTCCCATTTGCTAAAGGGGCCTTCCAGCTACCCTGAATAGAGTCAGTAATGTAGACATGTATATTATTGAACAGTCCATATATGGAGCTTACATAAGACGACAATGTACCGGCATGCACAGACAATGAAATGCGTGTGTTAACATCCCCTGTGCACAAGGGTTTTCCTCTCACTCTGGGCAAATCATTTCCGCTTTGCTTCAGAAAATACTTTGATAGGGAGGATGGGAGTTAGGACGCCGTCTGTCTGAAGATGCTGTTTTTTCCTGCTAGGGCACTAGGCTGTCTTAACCGTTTTCCCTTCTTTGTGTTGCGTGGCTTTGACGGTTGACACAATGCCTGCTCATTGTTTCTCATTGCTGCTTTGACCTTGGAGCTCCTAGATGGGGAATATGTAGATTCATTGCCAGTTTCATGGAGATCTCATTGGTCATTTAAATTATAAAGGGCAAAATCTATGTATAGGCCTAAATAGAATCTGCATCACTTCAGAATCACCCCGTGCAAATTCAGAACAGTTCAATAAACAATTCAGTTTGATTTGGAATGTTTAAAAAGCTTATTATAAAATAAATGTATTTAACTGCTTCTCCTAATGCGTTTTAGTATAGAAAAAGCAAAATGACACACTGCTGTTTCTTGCAGTAAAATACATAACCAGTAACGTAATCCAACTAGCATGAAATAAAAGTAACAATCTCACTGGTTTTTATAACTTTTATATCACCTCAAGGCCACATATGTAAATAAAGAAAAGGGAAATAAAATATCAACCAGATGACATTATAGTTGTATGCATGCCAGAAAAATGGCAATGTTTTAGCTTTGAGAAAAGCGGCAAAGTTTCTATACAGTGAAAGCATTAACTGTATAAATGGTTTGAGATGAGTGGTGTTGAGACTGTGTAATTTGTTGCTTGGCCATTAATGGTTTATAATTGAAAATGGAAAGGAGTTATTTTGCCCCTGTTGATGACAATACATGCAGATGAACTAACACTACAATGAAGCTTTGATGGATCTTGACCTCCGGCTGCTCACAATCCTTTAGGAAATTTCATATTGCTGCAATGTAACTGTCCAATGCAACAGTAATTCTCAGATGCTTCTGATCGAATTAAACAGAAGAACACCATTGACTCACTCCACACGGTCTGCTGTTTTTCAGACACTGACGTGTTTGTGCTGTTATTGCAAACGTTGGCTAAATCCAGTTCCTTAATGTTGTTTCCATATCTGATTTCAAGCTTGTTTGAGGCTTAACATCTTTTGTCAGCCGGCCTGATATAAACAGATAAAAGATCATGGGTTTTTGCTGAGGATATCTGAGGTTTTTAACTTTCTGCTTGAAGCCACTTCAAGATAGTTTTCTGTGAAATCCTAGAATTAGGAAAAGACAAATTTAAGTTTTCTAAATCAGTAAACTGTGAATGAACATGGTGGTTTTTCTTACAGAGTGTGCATTACTTTGTTGCTCTTTGTTGCCTGTAGCTTTGTTTGTTTTCAGAGACCTCCATTATTGCAATGAACTGAAACATTTGTTAAATGTGTGGGAGTTGGTCTTGGCAGTGACAGAATAGGCAGAGGTCCCAAGGGTAAAAGATAGGCTGCTTTAGAGATTATGATGAGATAGAGACTAATTTTGGCAAAAAGCCTATATGGCCTATTTGTCAGGAAAGAGGTTATTTTCTGGCCAAGAGCTGTTTATTGTTCAGATCCTGACCTTGTTTGCTTGTAAGACCAGTTACTTTATGGCTTACTTTATGGCTTGTTTGTGTGGAAACGTTTGTTCCTTGTAGTGTGCCGAAACGTTTCTGTTGGGAAATCTGAAAACTGTCCGACACTACAGCATTTATCACCCTTGGCTGGGTTCCAGGGTTGTAACTGAGTCTGTCACAGCACCCCTTTTACCAGCCAGTCAGATTGAAACTATCTTTCTGGCCTCTGACGTTGCAGGTTTTGACGCCATTCAAATGAGAGATTTTAAAATAAGTTGACCTTCCTGCTGCCTTCAAGCACTAGCACAGGAAGTCTTTCTTGTCAAACACCTAGCCATACTAACAAAACACTGTCCTTCCTTATCTTTTCAGGGTGAGCTCGGAGCGCAGGAAGGAGAAGTCCAGGGATGCAGCACGATCTCGCAGGGGAAAGGAGTCCGAGGTGTTCTACGAGTTAGCACACCAGCTCCCCCTGCCACACAATGTCACCTCCCACCTGGACAAAGCCTCCATCATGAGGCTGACCATCAGCTACCTGCGCATGAGGAAGTTGCTCAGCTCTGGTCAGTACGCTGACTTGAATATTTGCATCTACATACACAAAATAGTTACACCGCATTCTAATGGGAATCTAAACATTGCCACCAGTAGATATTGTAAATAAATATTGTAAACCCTGAGCTGATGAACAGAGGCAAAAATGTGCAATCTGCACTGAGGCAGAATCCTCAAAGGGTGCATATTAGTACTAATATGTACTTTTTAGATACTTTTATGTACTAGGGCTGCATGATTAACCGAAATTGCAATGAATTAGTATGGTTATCAGATTGCAAAGGCTGCAGTTTGATTAAGTGTGTGTTCATTTACACGCAAGCAGCTCATGATCCAATGTTTTCAGTGTCTTGGAACAGCCCTGTTTGCCGTAAATGCTGCTCCACTTGAACTCATCTCTTCATCTGCTCTGACTTTGGGATGCTTATAACATGCATTTGAGAACACATTTTCCCGAAATTGAAATAAGACACCCTTATGAATCAGCTGTTGTTAACGGAAATGTTATGCCCCTTACCATGTTGTGATGCCGTGTCACGGCGCGATGAGACTAAAACAATAAAACCCATTATAAATGAAGAATTTTCTGCATTCAGGGAGGACATAATTACTGATTATAATGACTCATACGGTCGAGAATAATAGTTACGCCCTCTGTCTTTGCGTTTACATTTGGGCGGTGTTATGCAAATCTTCTCACACCGTGACGTAGACATGTGGGGGGCGTATTTGAATGAGCCGTTTTAGGGTCTTTAGTCTGAACTTTTATAAAGAATATCTCTTTGGGTTTGAGACTTTAATCTTTGCAGCTTTACAGATCTTATATATGCACAAACAGCTTGCAACACTCCAAAGAGAAAGGAAAACATGAAATCGCATCATATGACCCCTTTAATAGATTGCTAAAGGATGTTGTTTGGCTTTGCAGATGACTCCGAGAAGGAGAATGAGCTGGAGAGTCAGCTGAACAGCTTTTATCTGAAGGCCCTGGAGGGTTTCCTCATGGTCCTGTCTGAAGATGGAGACATGGTTTATCTTTCTGAGAATGTCAGCAAGAGCATGGGCCTCACACAGGTAGCTAATTGTTGGTGTTTTGTTCTTTGCTGTTTAGATTCATAAGCTTAAGATATAACTAACTATCTCTGCCATCTTTTCTTTCAGTTTGATTTGACTGGTCACAGCATCTTTGAATTTTCACATCCATGTGACCATGAGGAGCTGAGAGAGATGCTGGTCCACAGGACAGGTAATTCACACAAGCTACACTGCAACATTTCTCTGCAAAAAATACACCAGCCATCAATAATGAATGCATTAACTGAATTTTTTTGTCCATGTTAAGGATCCAAAAAGACCAAGGAACAAAACACAGAGCGCAGCTTCTTCCTGCGTATGAAGTGCACACTCACTAGCAGAGGGCGCACTGTCAATATCAAGTCTGCTACATGGAAGGTGAGATGCTGTCTGAATGCTAACAAAGTTTTCTCAGACTATCACTAATCTTATGGTATCCACAGCCTGTATATAATTTCCCCCTATCATTACCTTTTCCTGGTACATTTTTAGCTTTTTGTTTTAGAACGGTAAAATTTGTATTACCCTGATAAGCTGATTTTAAATGGTTCATTCATTTTGATGACATTGCATGTGTACAGGAAATTTAACAAGGAAGAAGGAAATAAACTGGCTTGAGTCTTATTGTGCACAGAGCATCCGTATAGTAGTTTTTTTATGACATACCTGCTATACAAAGACCTTGAACAGACGTTTCCCCTTCTCTCTCCTGCTAAAGGTTCTTCACTGCGCTGGTCATGTGCATGTGCATGAGCGTGGTGAGGATTCGGGAGACTCTGGCTTTAAAGAGCCTCCTCTGACCTACCTTGTGCTCATCTGTGAGCCCATTCCTCATCCCTCGAACATCGAGGTGCCTCTGGACAGCAAGACCTTTCTTAGCCGCCACACTCTGGACATGAAGTTTTC
>JAPMOO011936638.1:0-12979 GCA_029874815.1 Luciobarbus comizo
GAAGCAGTGAGCATGTGGGACCTGGACAATGGTACGATGTTGTCTGTCTTCACACCTGACTCCAAGATCCAGACCATCTCTCTGCATGGAGCTGACAACAGCACACTGCTTTTGGGCTTTAGTGACATCTCTACTCTAATCTCCATGACAGTCAGCAAACAAGATGCACACACAAAATCCAGCACTGCTGGTGGAAAACACCTGTTTGGGGAATCCAGCAGTAGTGAAGATGAGGAAGATGAAGAAACAAACAAGAACTGATAGGAAGAGCACTGGATGTGTACTGTATAATATAGAAATTCGGTCTGAATTGAAATAAAGGGCTTTAAGATCTCTTACATTCACTTTGTCTTGAAGGATTCAAGAGATAATTTTAGATGTACACTGGAAATGTGAAAGTATGTGACTTCTGTCTTCAAGTCTAAGATGAGAAATGCAACGCATTACGATCAGCATTTCCAGTGCTTGTTTTTCCACATACTATGAATTTACCAGAACTTCCTCGCCTTACCCTGGGAGTCATGAGATCCAGAGGTTATGATAAAACAAATCTCAGCAAGCATGTGTTGTCATATTACATGATTTCAATGTATTTTCCTAGACTTCAGATATTTGTAGGCCTATATTAAGAGAAAAGATCTAATTGTGTGAAAACTTTGACATTTTTAAACAATGTCATGCTTAAACAGGCTGTAACTGTCATGTATGGCGAGTCAAAAGTTTCACTTCCTGCATTTGTCACATGATAGCAAAATAACAACAACTTCCTGCTTAGATTAATTTGTGAGTTTTTAACAACTTGTATTTGCATTATCAAGCAAATAAAAATGGACTGATGTCATTTGTTGCTGTTTTCTTTTGTATTTGTTTATTTTAGGGCTTTCTGTCTTTATATGTAGGAAAGTATGACTAGGTGTGAAATCAGCACATGACCCAATTTTTTGTTAAGGTTGCACTGGCTGATATGGCTGTCATAGACTTAAAAGACATATAATGCAATCTTTTAACATTGTAGAAGATGCTCTATTTGCAGTCAGCCATGATTTATTTATTCTGCAAAACAAAAATATCCAGTAAAATGCGGTAAAGATTTATACTTAACATGCCGGCATAGTTTAAGTAGCCGTTCCATGTGAAATAAAACCACTTTCATTAGTTTTATTTCATGGGAATGTCTATTAATCATATTTTTCTGAAGTGCATGATATGTAAAAGTTTTAATGAGTGGGGGAAAATAATGAAACAACTAATCTAAGTATCAATGATTATCAATGCAAAGATGATTACCACGATAAAGTATCTCATAAAAGCAAGAAGAAATAACAGTGACAAAATCTTCACATCAGTCAATTTTCGCTTTCTACTAATCTAACTCGGTCACTGTATTGAATTTCTGGGATGTGATTGGACAAACGCTCAAAGTGAACTTCCTTCACTTTATCAGTGGTTTCGTTTCAGGCAAATAAGTGCAGTGTGTGACAGGCTTTCAACACCAGATATTTGCGCCGCTTTAGAGCTCACAATCCAGCGAGTTTTGTTTCAGGTGCATCGGAATAAGGGCGAAAATGAAATACGGATTATTACTGACCGCGCTTTTCATTGCTGCAACAGGTAAAGCAGATTAATATATTGCATTACTCGATTTGAAATATGCATTTATCGTGTATTCACCGTTAATTAAATACTGTGGTAGTTATGTACTTTGACACACCATAGAACTGAAAATTTAATAATATTGTACTGTAAGGAACTTGAAAGAATACTCCATGACCAAAAAAAGGTGCAAAACCTGTTTTCAGCATAAGGAAGTAGCAGTAGTTGTGTTGAAACATGTAAGCTAAAATGAAATTCATATTCAAAATTTGACCCCAGGTTTTACTCATGAGAACGAATTTAATTTAAAATAACAGGAAAGATATTTATTAGCCTATTTGGCATACTTTTCGGAAAATACCTGTTTCGATTCTACGCTTGACTTGAATACAAGGCCAAACAAAACGCTGGTAAAACAACGCTTGTTGTTTCCTTATTGCAGAAATCAGTTTTATTGTACCTTTTTTGGACACACTACACAAATCGTTCCTCGCATTCGCAATTCAGAAATCTTTCAGCACTTGTAGGCGATGTCGCCTCCCACCACCTTTTTTTGTGTACATTTTCTCTTACTTCTCTTAAAATCTTAAAAGGGACAGGTGCAGATCAGCTCACAAGTGTAGCTACACAAGCGTACTTTTTGCCTGGTGAACTGGTAACCTGAGAAACTTTCCCTAAACCAAAGAAAGTGTCTGTCAATCACATTGTCAGCGCTTACATTTCTTTTCTGCGGTTAATCAAACGATCAGACATCACGTGAAATCGGCTGAAGTGAATGATCACATGTCCCTGTTGGGAAATTTTGACATGTGCTCACTTGTGACAGCGCGCGCTAGGGAGGAAGTGAATGCATGTAAATAGCACTCTATGTGCAGAACAGATGGACGCTCTTTTTATAGTCTATTTTTCTTTTTTTCCTCACAAAAACGTTTACCTTGCTAAATGATTTTTATAAAGGTAATTATTGTTTTAAAAAAAAAAAGATGAAAAATTGTTCTAATTGAGGATGTCACTTAAGGTTTTGTCAGATTTGGGGAAAGATTTTCTCACAGTGTTTGTCTGTCTCTTTCTCAGCTCTCACCTCAGGTGAATATACTTCATCTTTTATGGTCTCTGGCAATACCACAACAGCAGCCACCACCCCGAACACAACAACCCACAATCCCAATACAACAACCCACAATCCCAATACAACAACCCACAATCCCAATACAACAACCCACAGCCCCAATACAACAACCCACAGCCCAAATACGACGGTTACCACTGCAATCCCATCTCCAACGCCACCCACCAAGATGGCGGTGGGCCATTATAATTTTACTCAAGATGGCAAACTATGTATTATGGTTGAGATGGCAATTGGGATCCGTGTGAACACCAGCAAGGTAAGATGTTTTCTGTTGGAGATCAACATTCATATATGATTCCTGCTTATAAGCCACTTGCATCCTTCACACTGACTACTGCATTATTTTTTGCATATAAATATCATCCTTTATTCTGAAACATTTCTGTCTTACTAGGTTAATGACACATTCATTGTTCAACAAAACCAAACCAGCGTCGATGGACAATGTGGGGAAAAAGCCTCTACTATCAATATCAAATTCAATGAAGGCCAATTTACCCTGAAGTTTAGAAATGTAAGTCTGTTTATGAATTTTCGGAATGTTCATTACTTAAAATGATGTGCTAATTGGCAACAAACGATTTCATAACACAACTTTTTTTTTAATCTATAAGATTCTCAAGGGTTTTGCATTCAAATCAGTCTGTATCAGGCCAGTTAGGTTTTTTTTTGGCAAAAGAGTTCATGTGTATTTCAGTACAACCTGAGTTTGTGTGGTTTGAAAAATGGGAACTTTGAGGCACTTGAGGAGGAAGTATAAAAGACTTGTTAATTTATGTCTGATAATACCTGAAACCTGAGCTACCTCCCAGCAGCAATAAATCTTACAGGGAGGTGCCAGATGTTCTTATCAGATTGACTGTGATAAGGTGACCCACATCATATCAGTGTGCTGCAGTTGTGTAGATAATAATTGTTACTCATTAAAGGTCAGGTTTATTGATTATGTTGTTGTGTGCAATATTAAAGTTCAATTTGTCATTGTGTAGCACACGTATTTATGTGTTAATTTGTTCTGATTTTCAAACATGTATTTGTTTTGTGTATTTTGGTTTACATTCTAATAATCTTGTTTTTTTTTTGACTTTCCAGAATGAGACAATAAAAAAGGTCTATGTGGAGTATGTGGGGTACGACTTGGTCTATGCCTTCAAAACAGGAGGTAAATTTCCTGTCATATATGACTATTTGCCTTGTAAAACACCTCCAACAACACACATCCTCAATTTTCTTCAATTTATTCCCAAAGCTTTGGACTTTTATCTGTATGGTTCAATAAAGAGTGTATCTAAATAAAGAATAATCTACTGAAGACAGAATTCTTAGGACAGACAGAAAATCCCTTTAAAATGATATAAATAGCCAAGCCTCAATAAAACCAACACTAGGCCATGCAGGTCAACCAGTTTGGCAACAATAAATGTCACATTGTGCCAAGGAAGAATAAGGAAGTATTATTGTCATTTTGGTTACGGTAAATAACATAATAATGTAAAAATAACGTAAATTGACCTTGCATGAGTCGTAGTGGAAGTGTTTGGTTATAATTTTGACTATTATTATGACTATTATGGGATTAAGAAAAGGGAGAGACTTATGTTTTTATCATATTGTGCACATCCATGCCAACTCTGATCCAGTTATTTTTATTTTTTGTCATCAAAGAGTCAAAAGAATACACAGGGAAAAACGAATCTCTTAAGCTGTTTTCTGTGGATCCGGGTCACTCTTACTCCTGCCAAGCTGAGACGGTGTACATGGGAGATGGTGTTAGTCTGGACCTGACCCATAACAAGTTTCAGGCCTTCGACTTCAAAAACAATCAATTCGGACCACGTAAGTATAGAGTGATGATACTTCAATATCGTTAAGCACTCCATAGTGGATGACAGCAATCTTAAAGTAACCTCTACTTAATGTTACAAGCTACATCAAGTTATGTTGCTATTGGACTGGACTCCTTGCATTTTATGCACTGTATACCTTATGTCCTACATACTTCATACAGCTTGTTTACAAATATGTAGCGAAAGTGTCATGGCAATCCAAAAGAGCTGGTTAGACCAGCCAGATGACTCTAAACAAATGCTACTAAGATGATGTCTTGCCTGTCATAAAGTACAAAAGCCATCTAACATATTTTTTTTTACTAATGTGGATCTAATTCCCTGCATGTATTTTTTTAAATGAAAGTCTGCTACTTTTTCATGTAACTCTTATTAGATTTTTATTATTGTTAGATATGATTTGTTAGCTTGAAAATGAGTTGTGTTGACAACTCCTTAACACAACTGAAAATGAGCATTTGTTACTGACCACCTGTGTATAAGTATTATGTATGTATGTTGCATACTCAATTATTGCAATTTAAGGTTGGAATACACTGCACAACTTTTGCCCAATTTTGCAGCCCGGAACGAATCAATGGTATTTTCCAAAAGTCGCAGCCAGTATGCAGGATTTGGACAGATTTCACAGAAAGACATGCAGTGTATGATGGCACATACTTACAGTTCCATCCAGTTCAGAGGATGTCAAACATGTTTGATATTTTGAGCTTATTTTAGAACACATACACTGTGTCCAAAATTGAATAGTGTATAGATGCTACATTTGATTTAAATCTTGCTTTGTGACCATTTAGACAAACTACATCTGCCAAGTTGTCGATGTCATGTGTCCTACATTGTCATTTGCATCAATACACTGCCATTCACAAATCCACTTCCGTGGCCTAATTCGCTAGTAAAGTAGCTCATCAATGTAATTTTGGATACTGTTTTATGAATAATGTGAATTTGAAAATACTACTCTGCCCCTATACTGTTTTTCACTTATATTGTATGGAAGTGGGCATATTCTGACACAGGGATATTGTTTTCATTTGTCATGCTTCGTTTCCAAGCAATGATGCACATTTCTGCATGAGTTTGTTGTGTTCAGAACGACTTGTAAGTCCTCAGTCGTTTAGTGTATGATGGTAATTGTTTCCCTCTGTAGTCGATAAGCCTATGATGCCTAGTGTTTTAAAATCTGTTCTGATTTGAAAAGTCGTGTAGCGTATACCAGCTTTACATTTTTTCAACTACAATATTGACTTCATTTTCATTTCTTCAAAGAGATACGAGTTCATTGTGCTCTGTTTGTGTTTGTACAACAGCTGAACTATGCAAGGCTGATCAACCTGACTACCGCGTTCCCATCGCCGTGGGTATAATCCTCATCATACTCATCATCATTGTAGTCATTGCTTACCTCATCAGCAGGAAACGGAGGTCTAATGGGTACCAGTCACTATAGAGGCCTACAAGTTGTGATTTATGAGAATACCAGCAATTCCAGTTTACAGGAATCTTAATACTGTTATATATTTCTTAAGTGAATGTTACTTATGTATGATGAACATGGATGGCCTAGAATCTGTTCAAACAATGTTTACTGTGAAGGGACAGTATGCCACATCCTAACACAAGTTGAAGTTGCCATCATTATAAGATCATTATAGAACCAGATAAACAATTGGCTTAGTACATGCCTTATTTAGCCTGCATTTGTATACTAATGACCTTTTTTAAAGAACCTAACCTAATACTGACATTACAAATGGATGTCCATAATCTACCGTTGATCCATCTTAAGTGTAAGTGCTCTTTTCTATAAGTGCTCTTCACTGCTTGTCACAATGCATTTTCTGTGATATAGGCTAAGCCACTGTTAATCTGATAAATATGTACAGTGCTTCATTATTTCCCAAGGGGCCTTAAAACCTATAAAAGGGAATTCAGTTGCTTACATTCTGTAGTTAATAATAGAAAGGATTTTAAAAGCAGGTGCGTCCTAGTATTCATTCTGCTGTGCATTTTTTTTTTTCTTTTTAAACCTGAAGAGCTTTACTATACTGTATTGTGATCTGAAGCTGCATTTATGCACTGAATATTGGGAGTAATGTGTAATTTTGGTTACAAAAAAAAATGTTCAAAAATCAGTGATTATGATTATTTTCTATTTAATATGCAGCATTAAATAAAACATAGTAAACAAGGCATTATCATGGGGACATGTTTAAATTTGGTTCTGTTTAGTTTGTCTTTCTCACCTTGCACAGTGTATGTTGTGTGATATGTGAAAAGCAGTTCACTTGCATTAAATAAATTCATGCGGATTACCTTGTGTATCAGTGGAACCAACGAAAATTTAGTTTTTTTGTTCGCATGACCAAGTTCACATGAGTTCTGTGGTGTTAACCTGGAACGAGCGCTCCTGATAAGAGAAAAACACAAGCACTTTTTTTGTCAGTGTGTTGCATGGAAACAATGAAAAAGCAGAACAAAGGATTTTAGAAGATAAATTATTGATTTCACCTATCAATAAATATAAGTGAAATTTATTAGTGCATAAACTAACTTTTAAGCCATTTATAATCATATAATTTGTTATGAAGAATTGCTCAAAATTTGAATTTCCGTAGGCAGGATTTATTTTAATGATATTCTAATGTGCCGCTTTGTGATATCACAAACACCGGAAAACAACACTGTAGTCCAAACAAGCTGTTGTAGTTCTTGAAAAGGGATTTTTAAAAAATAAAATATCTCCTTTTGGAGTAGACTTTGAGATTTGTAACTTCGTAGATCTGTTTTATGACTAAAATTCAAAAAGTTAAAAAGCATGGTAGGACCCCTTTAAACATGCTTGTTGCTAGGAGCCACATTGTGTGACAATAAAGGTCATCTGTACAGTGATGTCTCAAATGCAGCCACTATTTACCTTATTTATTTGCAAGTTACAAATCACCAGACCTGCTTATATGTTTAAAATGAAGTGGAGTTGTCATATGTCATGATATTTAGATTTTTTAATCCAATACCATTTGATTGCATTTACTTACTTATTGCTAAGCATAGTGTAAAATAAAAATTAGCAAGGTTTTCTTATTTTAGTATGGTTACTCAAAAAAAAACAGACAAATAAGCAACATAAAAAATCCCCCTAAAATGTTTTTAAATGATATACTATTGAGAGCATCGAATGAACATGCAATAGAGGAGTGGCGCTCGAGAGCTTGCATCTTCACTTTGGGAAATGCTGCCAGGAAATTTGAAACCAGTGTAGTTCAGGAAAAACACAGTAGTGGACGTAGTGAAAAGTGCATTTCACATTTCTCAAAAAATAAATAGAGGAACTGAATACAGCTACGCCTTCTTTGTCTCATCTCATTTAGACTGTCAACATGCACACCGTAAAGTTGTCTTTCTCTTTCAAAACGCCTCTATTTTCTTTTACATTTCTGCACGTGTGTCTAATGCTTTTATAGAAAACATACAGCTCAGAAGTGTTCGTTGACATCGTTTTTTGCAAACTTAAAAAGTTTCGAGGATAAACGCACTGTAAAAGAGGTCTGTGGTTTCAAGTTCAGCCTTTCCAGCTGTAATGTCGAAAGACTGAGGAACTCTTCATACTCCAGATGGGAGAGGGGCGGACACATTCCCAAAACCCCACAACGGAGCCTTTTTAAGGGATTTTGGCCGCAATACAATAGCGATTGTTTTGAAGGCGTACACTGAAGACCAGCAGAAGAAAATGACCAGTAAGCTGTCTTTTAAATAATGCGTATATATACCAACCGAGCTAGAACTTATGCAAAACTTCTGATGTTTTAAATGCACAGGCGAACCCGAGGAGCCCGAGGTTTCTGGCGATGCTTCGTCTGTTCCTGCAGCCCAGAGCGCGAGCGGATCGGCCGAGGCAGGCACCTTACTGGAAGTTACTTTCCAGAGGAACCCCCGTCAAAAATACAAGTACCTCGAGGCAGAACCCAAGATTTTAGGGGTACACGTTAAGTTGATATCGAAGGAGAATACAATGCAGTCTCAAACACATCTACTGAGGGTTTTGTTTTGTCTCATCCGCAGGTGACAGAGATCGCGCTGACTGTGTTCTTCGTTGTTTGCAGAATCCCGTTTTATATAGGACTATCTGAACTGATTTTATATAGCTTCATGCTGGCGTTTTCATGTGTTGTAAGTTTATATGTTTTTACTGTAATATGTTTGAACTGTACAATATGATCTTAAACAAGGGCGATTTTGTTAGCTGGTTAACATGCATGCATGCATGTTATATATATATATATATATAAAATATTTAATGTAATTTGTATGCAATAATAATGTAGTAATAATATGTAGTATTTATTACATTTATATTTAAAGGTATAATTTCTGATAAATGTTACAGCATTTCAGGTTTTTTATTTGGCATTGGTGTAGAGGTCTACAAAAATAGCCTTCAGTATGATTTACCACTATGCTTCCTTTAAATAGGGCATTATCTCTGGCAGTGTGGCCATAGCAGCACAGAAACTTCACTTGCCAACAGTAAGTTTTTAACAGCCCAAACTACTAACCATGGGGAATTTTATCATGATTTATTGTCAAACCGGTAATCGTTCCATCCCTGATCACAGCAAAAACTATGAAATATTATTAAAAATATGTACCACTTATGCTAGTTATGCACTGTATGCAAAATGTATCCGGTGAATTTCACTGAAGAGGCACTTAGAAATAAGCATTCCTGAGTGTGTGTTTGTTGATTTATTTCTCAACAGCTCAAGGCTTGTTTGGGAATGCAGGTGGTCACATGTATGGCATATACCTTCTGTCTTCTGGGAACAGTTTTTGAGACATATCCACACTTTGCCTGCTGGGATCACTATAATGACAGCGAGATAACACATGAACATGACATATGTGTAAACTTAGAGGTAAGCAAACCATTTTTAATAGACAATTGTAATGTTATTAGTGTCACTATACGCTGTTCAAATGCAAATCACTAGGCTGTATACAGTGCCCTCCACTAATATTGGCACCCTTGGTAAATATAAGCAAAGGTGGCTGTGAAAATAAATCTGCATCTTTTTGTTCTTTCATTCAAAAAATTCACAAAAATTCTAGCCTTTCATTGAAGTAAAACAATTGAAATTGGGGAGAATATGTCATGATGAAATGTTTTTTTTTTTCAGTGCATGTTGGCCACAATTATTGGCACCCCTAGAAATTCTTTTGAGTAAAATATCTCTTAAGTATTCCCATTCATATTTACATTTTTTATCACACCAAGCTGACTAGGAGGAACAGGAATATTATATGAGGAACACAAAGGCCAAATTCCCATAATCCATCACAAGGAGTAAAATCAAAGAATATAGTTCTGATGTGCAGAACAAGATCGTTGAGCTTCACAAAATAGAAAGTGGCTTTAAGAAAAGAGCTAAAGCATTAAAAATCCCCATTTCCACCATCAGGGCAATAATTAAGCGGTTCCAATCAACTAAATATGTTACAAATTGGCCTGGAAGAGGATGTGTCTATATCATCCTAATGCACGGTGAGGAGGAGAGTTTGAGTGGCTAAAGACTCTCCAAGGATCACAGCTGGAGAATTGCAGAGATTAGTTGAGTCTTGGGTCAGAAAGCCCGTTTAAAACAAAAAAAATCAAACACCCCCTACTGTTTAGGAGGGTTTCAAGAAGAATTATCCTAGCTCTTCCAAAAACAAACTCCAGCATATTCAGTTATCAGACACGACTGGAACTTCAAATGACACTGGCTTCTATGGTCAGATGAAACTAAAAAAAGAGCTTTTTGACAGCAAACCCACCAGATGGGTTTAGTACAAACAGGGATAAAAAAAGTACCCCATACTCACAGTTAAATGTACTGCTGGATTTTTAAGGTTGTGGGCCTGTTTTTCTGCTGGAGGTCATGGATTCTATCAAATACCAACAGATAAAAAATCTAATAAGTTAGAAATCTTATAATGGGCCATGTTTGGATCTTCTATCAGGACAATAATCCAAAACAAACATCAAAATCAACACAAAAATGGGTAACTTAGCACAAAATGAAGCTTCTGCCATGGCCATCCCAGTCCTCTGACCTGAAAATGAGTGAGGTGAACTGAAGAAATGAAGCACCAATATGCAGCTGTGAATCTGAAGGATAAGGAGATATTATGTATGATTGAATGGTCTCTGATCTCTTATCAGGTGTTATCCAAACTCTTCAGCCATTATAGAAGAAAACTCAGAGCTGTTATCTTGGGAAAAGGACGTTGCGGTAATTGGTGGCCAGTAGTAATTTTGGCCAGCATGAACTAGAGAAAGCATATATTTCACAATGAGATTTTCACCCCACTTTCACTTCAGTGATATGTTAGAATTTTTTGAATGAAAGATCGAAAGGATAAACTATGCAGATTTATTTTCACAGCCACCTTTGCTCATATTTACCAAGAGTGCCAATATTAGTGGAGGGCACTGTATTTGTTTGTGTGTGTGTGTGTATGGATACTGCATATACACAGCAGTAAGTGGACAGTCAGTTCTTGAATTTCATGTTTTGGAATCAGGAATAATGAGGAAATGAAATAGATCTGAGTGACTTAGACAAGGGCCAAATAGTGATGGTTAGACAAATGGGTCAAAGCATCTCTAAAACGGCAATTGGTGTGGGGTGTTTCCTGGTATGTAGTTGTTACCTACCAAAAGTGGTGCCAGGAAGGACAACCGGTAAACTGATGTCAGGATCATGAATGCTCAAGACCCCTTTGTAGATAAGGAGCGAAAGCTAGCCTGTCTGGTCCAATATCACAGGAGAGCTATTATTGCTGCAAAACTAAATGCTTGGTGTATTCAGTTTGGTTCCAGTCAGAGTGCCCACGATGACTCCTATCCACTGCCAAAAGTGCCTACAGTGTAAGTGCCTGAACTGTGCCATGAAGCAATGGAAGAAGGTTGCCTGGCCTAATGAATCATGTTTAGATCAGTTGGATGGCCAGGTATGTGTGCGTTGTTTACTTGGGGAAGAGATGGCAGTAGGATGCAGGATGTATTGGATTGCTTTGAGCAATATTCTGCTGGGAAACCTTGGGGTTCATGTGGATCTTAATATGACAAGTACCAGCTACCTAAAGATTATTGCAGACCCTTTCAGTAGTGTTCCCTGAAGGCAGTGGCCTCTTTTAGCAGGATAACGCATCCTGACACACTGCAAAATTTGTTTAGGAATGGTTTGAGGTACACAAAGAGTTCAAGGTGTTGCCCTGTTTTCCAAATTCCCAGATCTCAATTGAGCATCTATGGGATGTGCTGGACCAACAAATCCAATCCATGCTAATGTCTTGGTGCCAGACACCACAGGACACGTTCAGAGGTCCATGCCTCGACGAATCAGAGCTGGTTTGGCAGCACAAGGGATTATATGATATTAGGTGGTTTTAATGTTGTGGCTGATCAGTGTATATTTATATGTTGTTTATCCTCTTTACATACAGAAAGGATTTAATCTACTGTACGGATTAGATCAGCTCACAGAGTTGACTCAGATTGTTCTCTCCATCACAATAGCTGCATACTGCTGCAAGGTGATTCCTTGCTGCACTCCCAGATCTCATGTGGTAAGCAATGCTCATTTCATATATCTGTCGAAGCTGGTGAGCGGTATGAATGATGCACAGTTCTCAACTGTAAACCGTTTCTGTCTTTTCCAGCCAGTCATCGTTATGACGCCACCCACGGATGCGCACTGAAAGTGAGAGGATGTGCATTTAAAAAGACTAACGATACTAATAAAACTCAATCTTGGAACACATTATTAGATACTAATACATTATACCATAGTCAAACATATCACTAATATTTCTCTATACAAATATTTTGAGAGCATTAAAACATCTTGTCTTTTAACATAATGTGCAGACTGCAGACCTATTTCTGAATTAACAAATGTGTATAATTGTTAGTATGAATTAATAAGCTTAATCAGCTTTACAATACAACATATAAAACTTGTAAAAATAACCTTTTACAGAACATATACTGTATGTTCCAATTCATATACTGAATCCATTGTTGCATGGACATTGTCAATACTCAAAAGTTATTAAAATTGAGTAAACAAATGTAATAAAATGATAAAAAAAAAAATCTAATTACAGTCATCATACTGTTGTATGAGTTGTATGTGTTGACAATTTTTTCAGCATATTATTTACCTTCTTTAAAGGGGTATTCCATCCAAAAAAGAAAAAAAAGAAAATTCTGGCTTCATTTACTTGCCTTCATGTCATTCTCAACCTGTTTCTTTCATCTGTGGAACTCAAATGATATTATGAAGAATGTTTGGAACCCAACTAACTTGGAGCCCATTGAATTCTATTGTACAATGTAGAGCAAAAAAAAAAAAAAAAA
>JAPMOO011938251.1:0-12226 GCA_029874815.1 Luciobarbus comizo
TTCACTTTGCACAATTTCAACTACAATCTGCACTAATGTCAGTCTCAGTTGTAGAAGGTTACGTGAGGATAAATGAGTGGGATTTACATATACCATTTGTCTTTAGTATTCCTTTTACTCACTTACACTATACACTTTACTGCACAGCACACGGACACTTTATCACTGACATACACTTTACTTTTTTATAAAATCTATATAGAATCATATTCTATTTTTATTCTTCATATTCTATTCTATTTTTATTTTTTTGCTAGTTTATTTCTATATATATGTTTACTGTACTTTTTTTCTATTTGTATTTTTGTAAACTTGAAGTTTTCTAATTTTGTTGGACAATTTGTTGGACAGTCGTACAATACATTTCACTACATGTCGTACTGTGTATGTATATGTATGTGACAAATAAAAAAATTGAATTTATAACATAAATAATGTTTCTGCTGGGAAATGAATATCATTTTGACTTTTTTTTTTGACCAAACACAGCAAAATTTGAGTGATGAGGTGAAGACCAATGATTTGATATCATATTTATATTTTTAACTTTATATTTTATATTTATTATATATTTGTGTTAGTGTAGTTTTAAAGAATTCACTTGTTGAGCTCAGTTAAGAATCTCCATATGGTTCTATAGGGCCCTCTAGTGGGTGTAACTATAAATGCATTTTTTCCCAGCCAGATGCCTCCGAGACACTCAGTGACCCAGTTCCTGGTGGATCATGATGTTTAAAGTAGAAATTGTGTCTTTGTTTGTTTTGTTTTTTTTGTGTTTTTGGTGAAAAAAAATTACTAAAATATGCTAATTTTCATTAAAAATCCAGACAAATCCAGAATTTAAGGTAAAATTTTTTTTAAAAAATCACCAAAAATAATAACAAAACCTACATAAATAATTATTTAAAACAAACAAACAAAAAAAAAGAAATGGATCCAAAAAAAAATTCAGGACTGAAAAAAAAATTTTTTAACGTTGAAGGTCTTCAGGTCATTTTGACCTGCAAGGGACACTTTGGTTATAGGTTCGGGAGGGACGGATGAGGTAAACTAGTAGTGTCACTACTTGTAGCGACGCTACTGCCCATCTCTGCAAATGAGTGTGGGATCTTTTGACTTATAGCAGTGTTTATATCATAACATAACATCCTGGAGCTGAGTGTCACCACAGTAACTCCACGCCAAGTGAATATAAAACATCAAACATCAGCTGACATGCAAACTAAATGACACGTATCTATGTATTTGAGAACCAGTCTGATCACTATCAGAACAAACTTTAGTGTCATTATGAATAAATCTGCAACTGATAGGGGGTCAAATGTGTGTGTGTGTGTGTGTGTTTTAGTAAAAAGAAGACAGATAGATTATAAAATAGAATTTGAATAGAGAGTAAACACCTGCAAAAAAACTCAGTTACGCCATATCAGTGATAAAATCAAACAGAAATACAGCAGTAATCAAGTAATCAAGTTTTTCGTTTTGCCTTTCTTCTGTGCTTCTTCAGAAAACTTTTACTGGCAATCATAATAATAACAGTCAAATTCAGGGTAATTTTAAAAACGTTCACTGAAAAGAAAATATAATGGCATGTCTACAATTATTTGAGACACATCAGATTAATATCTACAGTATGTTAATGCACAGTAAGGAAGCTACAGTGCAGTTTAATCTATATCCTCCATTCCATTTAAATATATTTCCATTTCAATTTGCATATTTTAGTGTGTCCCCAGTAAGTGCCATTTTTCTTCATCTTTTTAAGTGCCAGTTTTGAAGGAACACCTGAGTATGAGGTAAGAGGGAACCAATGATGAAGCAAATATCAAATAAAGCAAATTGACAAGGAAAAAATATTAATAAAGTAGTCATCAGGTGCCATGTTTGTTGCAGCATCATCTTTGAAATCTTGCATCGATGAATTAGGTCATAGGTGGATTCTGCTCCTCCCATCTCAACAAAGCTATGCGTTTCCTCATCAGCTGTTCAGTCTTTCAAACTTCTGGCAGGAGTAAACACCTCTTTAACACAGAGAAAATGAGAAAGAAAGAGACAGGTCTATTTGAGGCTAATCTTTTTGGATTGTGGAAAAAGCAAAAAATGAATTACCTTAAAGTAAGTCACATTTTGCTGTTTTTATTTTATTTTTCTTGGCAGGGAACAGCAATTCTTTTGGCATTTTGTGTTTGTATTTCTGCTGGTATCATCTGTGTTTATGCTGGTAATAAAACCCCTGTGTATTAACTTCTTTATTTTTCTTTCTTTTTTTTCTCTCTCCAATTTTTCCACAATTTTAAATCTTAGTAGGTCACCATGAGATGCTTGAGAAACAATTTGTTCCAAAAATAAATCTTCAAAATGGAATTCATGTGATGATTTTTATTTTTTTACTGAAAGAGAAGATGAGCTTGATAGTGGTCTAACATACCAAAAGAGATGACATGATTAAAATGCAAGAAATGAAGAAGCAGAAGAAGATTTTATCAGCCGCCCCTGCCATCCCTTATCTTCAGTAACCACAAAAAAGTAAGATCTCCACAAGCTACTGTAATGAATTACGTGAGGCATCTTTGTTATGCTTTACAGAAAGTTGGCTATAATCTACAATGCATGACTCTCTTTTTGAGGTACTTGGATTCACTTTTGTGCAAGCAGACAGGCATACGGTCTTGGGGAAATATGCATTGGGAGTGGGATGTGTGTGTGTGTACACTGGAGCCTCATTAACAAGGCAGTGAACTAATTCTGAAACCAGCTCAGTAGCAGGTTTCAAATTATAATAATAATAAAAAAAAAAAACAGCACAATATAGGCACAATATATCAGTGTGTGCATTGGTCCATTAACAAAGTCTGTCAAAATTAACACAAATTCATTAGACATAGAGAGTCAAGATACAAATAATCTTTTAAATAACCCAGCACTCGAAACATGTTCAAATTTTGGTTTACCACTAGATGACATTGATGTGGTGAACTCATAAATGAATATCTNGTTTTATGATGTCGGTTATTTGTTAATTAATCTAATGAATTTTAATACTGGTGTAACGGGGCGAACGAGATGTGAGACATGCAGATCCATTTGCAAGCTTTATTCCAAGACGTGGTCAAAAACACAGGCAGGGTTAAAACATCAGTAAACGGGTATAACACAGGCAAGACAGAGTAATCCTAGGGCAAGCGTGGGTCTTTGATCTGCGAACAATATCCAGAGGGCTTGAGAAGAGGGGTAGTCCAATAACATGAGCAATAGTCCAAACGAGGTACAAACAGGGTCCGACCGGCGAGACAAGGGTTAATCCAAGATACACAAGTAGCTGGCACAGTAAGGCAGTTAACACTAGGAGAGTGTTAACGGAACAATAGAACAATACTCAGCGAACTGAATGAGGAAGTCCATGGCTTATGCAAGGCGTGTGATGGGAACCAGCTGTGTAATCAGTGCATTCAGCTTTGTGTGTGTCATCAGTGCAAAGGATGATGGGAACTGTAGTTTGGGGTGAAGTGCAACAGTAGTGTAGTGCAAGAGTCCTTGTGGTGAGAGGGTGATCTCTGGTGGTGAGTGAATGGAAGTTCATAAACCGGATTCGTGACAACTGGTGAACACTTATGATTACAAAAAGAAAAGAAAGAAACAAAAATGATGCTATTTAAATGATTCTAAATGGCCTTCCTAAAAACACAGAAAAAACAAGAAATACAAATTAATAAAACAGAACCTTTACAGAACCTTCTATTTTGACCAGTAGGTACCACTAGCCTGTGGTGTTTCAAGCTCTTCAATTGACTGATTCAGTTGAATCAGGGCTTCAAAAACTTTCCCATCACTAATCTACATGGTAATCTTTGCTCCAATCTAAAGGTCTAAATAGTCTGAATATAGAGTCTTCTACCCACAGAAACATTACCTTTACTTGCTCACCAGTCTCAAATGGCGAACTCCCTTCTCAATATGGTGGCACAGAATTACAACACTGAAAGCCAAGAGACCAAGAAGGGAGTCTTACAACCCAAACTCAGGTTATTTGTAAGGATACTCAGATAGGTAATCCCCACAAACAAGCTTTACACAGAGAAATAATAGAGTTCCATTAAGCATATATCAAAGTTTAAAGCTGGCATAAAACAGAGGTTGTGATAGACTTTTCTTCCCTATTGTGACATACATCCCTATTGTTGAGGTTTCTCAAACAAGAACATTTTTTAGAGCGGTACTATCCATATGTGATCTATCAAATTTTCTCCATCTGGAATTGATTGGATCAGAGGCGTCATGCCCATTCAAAGTGAGAGGGCATGTGCCCCCTCAGATTTTTGAGCCAAGTGAATTTTGAATCCAGCTTCCAAAAGACCAAAAATAGCCGATTAATATATTTTTTTATATATTTGATACAATCATACCGGCGTGATTCGATCGTTCGGTGCATCATATCATCAGCTGCTAAATTCAAATCTACATTCGCTGGCTGGCGCTGAGCCAGAGCCAGATGTGTTTTTACAGCACTGCACGTTACAACCAATCACACATGATTCTGTTGAGCTCATGAATGCAATGACCAATCATAGGTGTTCATATGAGTCATCGCTAAAATGCCGGTGTTTTCTTCACTCGCTCGCTGACTGAACACCTCTTTCTGGCGAATTCTTTCGTAAGTCTTTAATCTACTATTATCTCTTTATACAAAGTTACTTTCCACAAGTCATAGTTCCTCTTTTAATTTGGTACCTAGTTGTGCAGTTAGTGGGATAGACACGCATATATGATCTGTCCCTGTTTGGAGAACATTACTGATGCCGTAAGTCATCTTAAACTCAACACATTTCCAAGAATGGACTGATTGTTTGTCTTCTGAACTCTACAGATTGTGTGCTAAAAATTAAATCTTTTTATAGAAAGTAATATGATAGGTTCACTTCACCTACTCTTAAGGAAGCAAGTATGTCTTAATAACAATTACAACAATTATTTATTTGTTTGTTTGTTTGTTTATTTATTTATTCATTTTTTTCAGTAAACACATATTTAAAATGTGGTAGTTGCATATGGTGGCTATGTTAGATTTCCAGACTAACAAGTGTGTGCATGCTATCAGAAATGTCTTGGCGGAAAGAATATAAATAATCCCAGATAGCAACATTGTTTTTTCTCAGATCTGGCACACATACCGCATGTAATGATGGCACTTGGGCGCTCTGCTCCTGTGCCAGATCTGAACCACAAGCAGGACAAAGCAATATATAGCAGGGATGGGCAAACATGGTTGTGGAGAGGTAGGATGACCATACGGGACATTTTTCCGGGATGCGTCCTTGCCAGGATATATATTCTATATTGCCTAAAATATCCAGGTTTTGGCTGTTTGCACTGAGCAGCAGCAGGTAGATCATTGTGTGACATTCATGAGAGCTATAGAGAGCAGAGCATATTATGCTTTCGAATCGCTCTCTGTGGTTAGAAGCATAGTTTATTCTTAATAAGATATATTTGCTTAAATAAATATGCTCTTGGGCACAACAAGGAAGCTAACATGCAGTACTATCTATATCTTCCATTCTATGTAAATATAAAATGCATTTTAATTATGTATTTTTGCACGTCCATTGTAAGCGCTGTTTTTGAAGAGTGCGCATGTGCATAAATGCAAATGGGAACCCTGGAGTATGACGCAAGAGGGAACCCGTGATGAATCAAACATCAAATAAAGCACAATGACAGGGAACAACAATAGTAAATTAGTCAGTAGGTGCCATGTTCAATACAGTAGCATTTTAGAGACCTCTAATCAGTTAAATAGCATAAGTTATTCCTCCACAACATGCATGTGACATCATTAACAATGGCCCTATGTTGTTGAACTAACGTGGTTCAAACGACAGAGTTGTGACCGTCTTTTGGAAACAGTCGTGACTAGATAGTTCATTTCCAAAATAATGCATCGTACTATGGTGGTTAATCGGCGAGTTACGTTGTTATTCGGGAAACGCACCCCAGAACGTGTCCCGTATGAACGGCACATATGGCCACCCTATGGAAAGGGCCACTTTCCTGCAGAATTTATATCCAACCCTAAACAAACACACCTGAACGGGCTAATTAATGTCTTCAGTATTACTTCAGTAATAACCGAGTTTGCCCATCCCTGATATATAGAGTCATCTCAGCCTTAACAAGCAGAATGACTGATGGAAACAGGAACAACAAGACCAGAAAAAAGTAAAAGACCCATGAGAATACTGCAGTATCAAAGAAAGCCAAGACAAAATGTCATCAGATGATGATGGCTAATTATTGACGGTAATAGGATCATGAAGAGGTCTAATTCACTGATCTCATCTGAAGCCTAACCACAAGTGTGTTGTTCAATTAAAACATTTAAATTTTGCACTACAAACCCTGTGATATTGCAGCATGAAATTCAGCAGTGTTGCAGCAATCAGCAATTTTCAAAAATTCAGAGAACATTAAGAAATGTTTTCATAACTTAATGGGAACTTTTTAGATAGAACATATTTTTCTTAGTTGGGATACTGATACCTTACAGAGTTCCAAGACCTCATGAGACATTTACAGTTGAGCAACTCCACATGGCTCATATTCCATATCACTGCTAGATGTCGACTTTACCATCTAGAGGAAACTGAGGGATACTTAAGATAACACCATTCCTGTGCAGTTACAGTAAATGTCATGAGGATTTCAGAAACACAACGATGTGAAACAAATGCATTTTGTTTTAGCCCTAACACAACCTGCATTTCATCTGATCAGCTCATTTGGGAGCTGCAAGAACAGTGAGATGTTAAAGGGATAGTACACCCAAAAATTTAAATTCATTAATTACTTATGTCATTAGTTACTCACCCTCATGCTGTTCCAAACCATTAAGACATTCGTTCATCTTCGCAACACAAATTAAGATATTGCACCATTATGGAGAATACCACAACGCATGCACATTGCTTTCCTCTGCACATAACAGCATCACATGCATGCATTGTTTATGTTTAAAGGTACTCTCGATAATGGTTATGGTTGAACCACTGATGTCACATGGATACATGGATATTTTATCGATGGCCTTGCTACGTTTCTGGGTCTGGGAACATTTCATCTGCATTGCTGCCTATGCAGGGTCAGAGAGCTCTCGGATTTCATCAAAAATATCTTAAATTGTGTTCCAAAGATGAGTGAAGGTATTACGGGTTTGGAATGACATGAGGGTGAGTAATTAATGACAGAATTTAAATTTTTGGGTGAACTATCCCTTTAATCACAAAAACATCCAGACGCAAAAGCAGTTTGTATTCATGATTCAGTGAGTTCATGCTTTTAGCTTCTGTTCGATCAGTGTTTTCACTTATATTTATATTTATTGTGCAATATATTAATATATTATATATAATACATAAATATATTTAGATTATATTTATTGTGCAAAAGTCAGTTGTTACTTTCAGCTCTGTTAATAAAGAGCATTGAAGTGAGTGTAAATCCAAAGTGTCAGATTGATTCAAATCGACTGATATACTGAATAAAAACAAATGTTTGGCACAAACAGGATGATAATCTATGAATAATCTAGCAGCACTGTGTGTGTGTGTGTGTGTGTTTGTGACATAAGAGGACACAAATTTGTATAATGGCATGGGTATGACATAGGTATTACAAGGAGAAGGTGACTTATGATGACATTACCCCATGTCCCCATATTTTAAAAGGCTTATAAATCATACAAAATGTTTTTTTGAGAAAGCAAAACTGCACAAAGTTTCCTGTAAGGGGTAGATTTAGGTGTAGGGTTGGTGTAGGGTGATATAAAATACAGTTTGTACAGTATAAAAACCATTATGCCTATGGAATGTCCCCACAATTCACAAAAACAAATGTTTGTGTGTGTGTGTGTGTAGGTGTGCGTGTGCATGTAACACACGCACACACGCAAACATGTAAACATGTTTGTTTTGATTGTGTTAAGGCAAGCGACAGAAAGATGGTAGGGTTTATTTAGTCTCATAAACAATCTAAACTGAAAGAAACAGAAGAGATGTTCAGATACCTCTAGTTGCAAATACAGAGAGAAAGAAAGAGGGAACAATCAGCAACCCAGATAACAGGAAACCGTCTCACAACTCTCTCAACATTCTGACAACGTTCTCTCAAAGTTACGAACAAACATTCTTCCAGTAACATTAATAAAACATTCATTCAGTGTTATCTGGTCTTTAATAAGCTGTTTGTTTCTCAAAACTTTAGCATCATTCATAAAGCATTTATACCTGAAACATTTAGTTGAATGGTCATGTAGGATGTTCAAATTTTACTACTTGTTTCAGAAGTAAAATTCCCATTATGTTTGAAGAATGGTGATATGCAGTGTTCCCTTAAAGACAAAAAAATGAATTAAAACTAGCAACCAAACCTACATGCTGATATTTTAGTACGTCTAAAAAGAAGCAACATTTGAAAGGCAATTTCATGACAAGTCTGTGAGTTCAGAATGAGGATGTTCTGAATTTGAAACAAAACCACAAGTCACACTGTACTTGCCCACTTGCCTGCTCATCTAGTCTGACAGCTATCCTGAATTCAGACGAGTTTCTCCTCCCATCAGACCATCTGTAAATATTACCTTTGAGTCTCACAGCAATTAAATAATCTCTTAGGATCAAAACAAGAGAGAGGAACTATGAGGCAGAAAGAAAACAGGTAATTTCTTGCTGTAGAAAAACTGTTTGTTCATTAATTTTTAAAAACCATTTGAAAGGTAAATTAGTTAAAAAGCCAGACTGTATTTCCAAACTGTATTTGATGTTATGCAGATGATGTTCTGCAGATGTTTCACTTGAGGAACAGGATCCAAAATACAGTGTTTTCTTGGAGAGGTTTATGAACGAAAGCATCAATCGCATATTCATGTAAGTCTGAATACCTTTACTCATTTATTTAATTAACTGCTGTTCATCTCATTATTGGATCAAACGTCACATCATACATAAGGGTATCATACTATAGATGTCTGCTGAAAAGACCATCTTATTTTTATTATTACATATCAAACTATTTTTATTGTATTAATAATGGTGAAAATTCAGCAAGAGTCTTGAATATACTGAAGTATATCTGAGAACGATCAATGAATATCTGATGGTTAATGTAGTCAAAATATAGTCAGATGAAGCATATATTGACAACATGGTGCTCCCACAGTCAACATTGCATGGTGAGGCCAGTGTAGACATAATATGGGCTTGATTTATGAGTCCTGTATGGGTTTGTTCATGGGTTTCATGTTGGCCATCTGAATAAGCCCCAGTTACTTGTGACCATGATGATCAGGTAGGTTTGATGAATTCTGAATTAAATTTTATTTGGACATGTTGGACTATAAAAGCCTAATGTAATTTGTTGCTGGCATTCTGCTGTGTTTTGGTCGTCAAATGCTTTATTTAACAAGAATTAAATGGGGAAACCACTGGAACATTAAACATTAATTGGTTAATTAGTGATTATAAGTTGATCTGCTGCACACACACCTTTATTATTTACATACACACACACACACACACACACACACACACACACACACATACACACATACACACACACACAGGTAAGGTGATCAATTGCATTGGACAGGTACAATTTATTGCTTTCTCTAGATTATACAATCCAGGAGAAAAGTAGAAAAATCGCCCCTTCTACACATACCCCCAACAGCACCCCCTAGTTATCTGCCTACAATTAAGCATATACAGCGGGGCTGGGCAACTTTGGTCCTGGAGTGCCACTGTCCTGCAGAGTTTAGCTCCAATCCTAATCAAATACACCTGAACAAGCTAATCAACGTCTTCAAGAATAAGACCTGCCTGTAGCTTTAGCGATCCTGAAGATATTGATTAGCTTGTTCAGCTTGGACATATCATCCAATATATCAGTGATACTCAAATCTGGCTCGCGAGATCCACTTTCCTGCAGAGTTTAGCTCCAACCCTGATCAAACCCTGATTTTCTAATTATCCTGAAGACACTGATTAGCATGCTCAGGTGTGTTTGATTAGGGTTAGAGCTAAACTCTGCAGGAATATGGATCTCGTGAGCCAGATTTGAGTATCCCTGCAATATATCATTATTGGAAATAAATAGATATATGTAATAATTTACTTGAAAACAATTTAGTTGAATATTGATGAAAAACTCAAATTAGTCCAAGTGATACATCAGCATGACACTATATAACTTTATTTTCGTGTTTATATATTTGTTTGTAAAATAGATGCTTAATAGTGTGCATGCACATTCTTGTGAGGTCCAAAATGTCTTCACTATTTAAAAATGGCCTTACTAATATAGTGAAACCTTGTGAGTGAACACTTGTGAGTCAGAACTCATTAATTAAAAAAGAGTACAAACTTACCAAACCATGCAGTTAAAATTCATTGTAATTTTAATTGTAAAATACTGTAAAAATTCTACAGCAAAAACATGTTAAATGGTCACCAGTACATTTTCTGATACATATATTAAAATAAAATCAATCAATCAATAAACCAACCAGAAGATATGGATGCAAATGTGATTTTTGTTTGCTTGTTGTTTTTAAATGCAAATTTACATTTATTTACAATAGACATTGTTTCTTTATATTTTCCCAGAGAATAAGAATTCAAGCTGATTCATTATTCTCTGTATCGACTGAATAACAAACAACAGTGACATAAATGATGTTATTCACTTTTTTTTTTTCTTTTTTACTTTCTATAACTTTTTTGTCATTTGAATTGTTATATCTTTCATTGGTTCTCTGGTGAAAAGGACACCGTTTTGTGCTGATCTACTCTTGCCACATGAACTGTATTGTGTAACCAGATCTTGAAACACTGAATAAGGAACCTGTTTTGCTGTTGCTGAAGGAAATGAGTTTGTCATCATGTTGCTGTCTCTACCACAAGTGTTTTTTCTCACGTTATGTTTGCCAGTATTGTGTATTTAATGTAACATCACGTTTATAATAACATAAATTAAAACAATGTCTGTGTGCACAGTATGCAAAAACATAAAACAGATAAAAATGTGTATAAATTAATGTGGTCAGGGTTCAGATCTGTTATACAGCTCTGAATACTAACATTGGAAGAGCACAAACTGTTAGTTACACACTAATCCAAGGCCGGCCCAAGTCTTTATGGGGCCCTAAGCAGAATTTTATTTCGGTACCGCCAATACGATTGACTGCTATCAATGCTTGATTATTTGCACACTACAAATCTAACACACCCATTTTCAAATGGATTATCCATATAAATATATCTGGGATTGTTAAAAATGCACCTGCTGTTTCATCATCGGCTGTAGCACTGGCACTGCAGGTGGTGTTGGTTGAGCCCAACCTCTCAGCATTGTTATGAGTACCAAGTTTATGAAACAGAAGCATATTTTTATTAAAAAAAAAAAAAAAAAAAACACATATATATAAAATAATCTAAAACAAGCTAAGTAATATTTTAAATTATAATATATTAAGTCAAGGTTATTTACAGATGTTTAATCAAACATGGTTCCTATACACTACCTATGTTTATTAACTAGCCAGCTAACATTAGTTCACAACATAGCCTAGTTTAGTTTACATGAATTTTCTTAACATATCTTTAACCTCTTCCTCTGTTTTTTTTTCTTCACTTTAATTTTCTCTACACCAGAAGGATATGTCCTTTTTGTGACATCCTGTCACACCCTGCAGTTAACATACTGAATATATATACAGTGGGGGAAAAAAAAAAAATAATAATAATTTGATCCCCTGGTGATGTTGTACGTTTACCCACTGACAAAGTAATGATCAGTCTATAATTTTAATGCTAGGTTTATTTTAACAGTGAGAGACAGAATAACAACAAAAAAATCCAGAAAAAAATTTATTTTAAAAAAGTTATAAATTGATTTGCATTTTAATGAGTCAAATAAGTATTTGACCCCTTCACAAAACATGACTTAGTACTTGGTGACAAAACTCTTGTTGTCAATCACAGAGATCAGAGGTTCTTGTAGTTGGCCACCAGTTTTACACACATCTCAGGAGGGATTTTGTCCTACTCCTCTTTGCAGATCCTCTCCAAGTCATTAAGGTTTCGAAGCTGACGTTTGGCAACTCGAACCTTCAGCTCCCTCCACAGATTTTCTATGGAATTAAGGTCTGGAGACTGGCTAGGCCACTCCAGGACCT
>JAPMOO011939078.1:0-10363 GCA_029874815.1 Luciobarbus comizo
CAGGGCGATAGAAAATACGGTTTGTACAGTATAAAAACCATAACGCCTATGGAGAGTCCCTACACGGATAGCTGACCAGATGTGTGTGTGTGTGTGTGCACGTTTTTGTGACAAATGAGGACATAAATTTGAATAATGACAAGAGTATGGACATAAGTATTACAAGGTGAAGGTGACTTATGAGGACATTGCCCCATGTCCCCACTTTTCAAAATGCTTATAAATCATACAGAATGAGTTCTTTTTTTGGGAAAGTAGAAATGCACAGTCTCCCGTGAGGGCTAAGTTTAGGTGTAGGGTTGGTGTAGAGCAATAGCACATACAGTTTGTACAGTATAAAAACCATTACGCCTATGGAGAGTCCCCATTTTTCACAAAAACAAACATGTGTATGTGTGTGTGTGTGTGTGAAAATATTCAGTTTGTTGTCATTAACACTTTCTTAAGTAACTGTAATTACATTATGTCTCAGTAGGTTCAGATTAAATAATAAATTGTCATTGCAAACTTATAAAAAAACATGGCTCCACTTAAGTCGCTGTAGTGCTGTTAGCTTCTTTTTTTAAAAATATATAAAGCTATAAAAACTTGAAAAACATGACTTAGTCTAACTCAAGACACAGTTTCAAAATAGATTCTGCAACACTGATTGAAGTCAGAAAAAGGAGTGAGTGAGGCTAGACTCTTTCAGTAATAGATGGCAAGTATTTGATGTGTCCTGTCGTGTGTGCAAGCAATTGCTAACAGGATGTGAGGGGTACTGTATGAACAGCCCTAATCAGCAAAGAAGTACCCCTCGTGACTTACACACACACACACACACACACACTGAACGGGCCCTGTAGGAAGCCATTCTAAAAAACACAATGCGGTCTTTAGAACCGAGTCAAATGTGAAGAGTCAGAGGAATTCAGAGGTCCCACTCATCATGACAAAAGAGAGATTTATGTCCAGATAAATCTTTGAATACTGTCATACTTCACTTTCACACATCACTGCTTGAAATAAAAAGCAGAAATATTGATGAAGAAACTGTTCCTTACTCTGACCCTGACAAGAAATACGGCCGACCCAAGTCATGTTGTTTGTGACATGAGCTCAGAAAATGTCTGGGAATCGTAGCTTGATTGTTCAGAAATAAAGAGCACTGTATTTGAGTGGGCCTTAGTGTAACACTCATCAACCTCAGTCCTGAGAGTTTCAGCTGCAACAGGAAGCTGCATTAATATACTTTGTCTTCATTTAGAGTAAATGTCATCAACGGGAAGAGAGTCCAGAGAGAGAATAATGACCATGCTGTGACAGAAAAAGCTCAACAGATTCAGACTGTGAGGCAAACTACAGTCACAAGGGCTAACCTATGCATTCAAAGTCTCAAACTGAGAGGAAACAGAAATGACAAGAGGGGTCATGAACAGGAAGCTAAGAACATACATCTTAATACACTGAACCACAAGGGGCACATTTGCCACAAAGCAGCATTACAACACTTAATAAATGTATGACAGAAAGAAACAGAAATCCTTTCCCATGGTAAATATGTGGCGATATGTATTTTTAAACAGAGGTCAGGCTAAATTGTTTCATTATTTAATTTTTTGGGTAAAATACATTTATAACTATGAACGTGATACTACTCTTGTGAAAAAGAAGTGCACTCTAGCATAGTTTTAAAAAGAGTACTTATTGCAAATATAATATTTTAAAAGAATAGTACGAATTGAATGCAATGTTTTTGGACACTTGATTGCATATTATAATTAAATTAAAAGGTATTATAGTTTAGATTTATATTAAATGCAATTAGTTGAACTTGTTTTTTGATCCACTTATACGATTTCATAATTACTTCTATTGTTGTCTTTGAAATATGGTTAAAAGTGTACTGCTGAATGTACTGGCAAGCATCTATGGTCACCAAAATTAACTTTAATGGTAATTCAAATTCAAAAGTAATTTACATGTGCTTTAGTATGCAAGACAGCACATTAATTTAAGTGTACTTCTTTAAATTACAACAAAATATTAAAACGTTCATTTAAAATGTTCTTTAAAGTAAAACTTTGAATCTGACATTATTACGAAGTGCACTTTTTAAAAGTGTACTTAAGTGTAAAGAGACAGTCATAAAAGTCTAAGTACACTTCAGTAGCCTTTTAGTTCAACAAAATTTAGCACACTTATTTTTCACAAGGAAAGTTGACAAATAAAATTTATTTAGTACTTTCCAAAGAAAAATTCCACTTTTGCCATGTACTGTAAAAAGTAAACCTACAATCACATGCAGAACTGATTACTTCCAGACACACTGAGCGATGACACACTAGAGGAGAAACACAAAAGACAAAAACGCATAAAAGTTAATGATGCAAAAACAAAATTTTTATTGATTCAGCAGTGTGGGCAATGGTGCTTGAAAGACCAAAAACATGCTACAAAATGGGGCGACAGGGTTACCCAGCAGTTCGCTTTAACACAAAGGTGAGGCAAACGGCCAAGAAAAATACACACTCAGCACACACAAACACACGCTCAATCACCCATCCATCCATCCACACAAACACATACGCACACAAAGCGTGCTGTCAAATGCCAGAATAATCAACTCTCGTGTGCTGTCCAGACTGAGTTCAGCACCATTGAAGACAATGTAACGCTGTAAATAAACCTTGTGATTCTAGTAACTCAGCTGTGAAAGTATCTCTTTCAGCATGCTGGGAATGACGGGGTCAAACAAGCACAATAAATACAAGGTAAAGAGATAATATATTCTCATCAGTGTCCCAGAGTTGACTAATGAAATAAGCAATGTGGATGAAACATGGATCGTATTGGTGAAGAGTGTAATTTCAGTGCCACTAGTGTCAAAAAATGCGATTAAATAATGACTATTTTCAAACAGGTTTCCCTGAACACTTGTACAGGCTGTCATTGGTCAGTTAAACAGATCACACCAGTTGCTGAGCTGTTACTGGAAACATTGAAACAATTGTTGGCAATGTAACTGATCTCTTGTTCTTCTCCTGGATTGTGTTAATAAAACTTGTGCTTCAAGAAGTCTTCCTCTGATGTATTCACTGAGAAAACAGTGAAACATAGAGTGAGCTAAATGACCTTCCAGCATATTCGACAGCCCTCATGCTGATACTGAATACACGTTGTTGCTCATGATATACAACACATTTCAATGACAGAGAATTATAAATAAAAAGTGAATTTAAATCACAGAGCTATCTGTAATAAATGGAGGCCAGTCAATGCTTAACTGAACTGAGAAACTTTACTATCACCTTCTTCCTTGCATCACTATGCATAACGGGGATGTGTCATTCACAATTCACATACACCCCTTAAAGGGGCAGCATAACATAAACGAGAACTTTCCTTAAAGGAACTATACCCTATTATCATAACATCTCTCCCCCCTAAGAATCAACGTAATTACCCCGGCATAATTCAAATCATAACTTTCCCTTCAGCCCCATTACAGGCTATTAAACTGTCATTTACAATATCATCTACAAATTAAGCCTTTTAGGTGCTTTCTTTTGACGTTCTGATCTCCTTAAAGTCACTTAACTTTTCTTAGGGAAGTTTGGTACACTGTCAAGAGGCACAGGTGCCCCCAGTGGCACAAGGCCAGCCGTTTCCTCATAGCTCTGTGCGGGTGGCAGTTGTTGAGAAACCTGCGCTTCTTCCAGCCCAGAACTCCCCATGTTTTCTGACCCTCCCGCTTGATCAAGACAACCCCACTGCTCTGTAGCTGGATGGCTCCTCAGATGATCCTGATGACGACGGTCCTTCCGCCCATCTGACAGCCTTACCACACAAGAGCGGGGACTGCTTTTTTTCACGATGGCACTTGGTAACCAGCGAAGACCTCTGGCGAAATTCCTGACAAAGACAGTCTCCCCTTCCTGTGCTCTCGCATGCCTGTCATGCCAAGCTTTCTGCTTCCATTGCTGGACCCTCATTTTCTCCTCAACATCCGGATGCAGCAAATCCAGGTGAGATTTCGGTTTCCGTCCCAGCAACATCTCTGCTGGCGCCTGGCACTCCTTGCAGTGTTGGACCTTGTTTTCGAGATCTTGATCCATCTTTGGCCACCAGACGTATGCTCTCGCTAAGCTTTTCATGCGTGACATCCCAGGATGGGCTATGTGGACCTCCTGTAACACTCAGGCTCGTCCTGATGGCGGCACCACCACCCTTGATCCCCATTGGATGCAACCTCAAAAGGTTTCATCTCTGCATCCATGACAGTGGGTGGCCAACCGTGTAGAACAAATCTTTTGACTTTCGACAAAACCTTGTCTCTTTCTGTCCAAATTTTAATCTGCTTTGCGCTCACTGGTGAGCCATTAAATTTTTCCAGCAGGAACACGGTTTTAGGAGGTAGAGGAGTGGATGCAGGGGTGTCTGGAAGTAGTAACCGGCTTAATGCGTCCGCATTGGCATTTTCCTTCCCTGCTCGATATACCATATGGTATTGATAGGCAGACAATGTCATTGCCCACTGTATACGAGCCGACGCCATGGAAGGAATGCTTTTATGCTCGCTGAACAGGCTCATCAACAGCTTATGGTCCATGAAGACTGTGAATGGATGACCATAGAGAAATTGGTGGAAACGTTTCACAATAAATACAATGGCCAATCCTTCTTTGTCCAGTTGAGAGTACCCCCTTTTACGCTTTAGTAAGCGTCCTTGACGCAAATGCAATGGGCTTCTCTGAGTTCTCCTCCATCACATGCGACAGTACGGCGCCAATGCCATATGGAGAGGCATCACAAGACACTGTCGTCTCTTTCTCTGGGTCAAAATGGACTAACACACTGACTGACAGCAGCAGATTTTTGACTTTTGTGAAGGCAGCCGCCTGCACTGCCCCCCACTTCCAATGGCAATCATGATGCAACAACTAGTACAACGGGGCTAGCACAGTTGATAGATCAGGCAAGAACTTCCCGTAATATGTTACCATGCCCAGGAATTCCCCGCAACAGGCTTTCCATTGTCCTTTGAAAAATGGCCGGGCTAGACCAAACACCAGCCTGTTGTATTTAAACAGTCCTTTGTGAGTGCTGATCGTGACGTATTGCTTTGACTCCACATCAGGAGTGACTCATGTCGAGCTTAGTGAAAGTTTTGCCTTCCGCCAGGATTGACAACAAGTCCTCCACTCTTGGAATAGGGTAAGTCTTCAGTTTTGCAGCCTGGTTGATTGTCAGTTTATAGTTTCTACAAATGCGGACTGTACCGTCATCTTTCAGCACGGGAACAATTGGGGCTGCCTAATCAGAAAACTGAATTGAGTCAATGATCCCAAGCTGCTGAAGCCTCTCAAGTTCCTTTCCACTTTATGCTTCATTGCAAATGGAACAGACCAGGGTTTAAAGAAACGAGGTATAGCATTGGGCTCCACGCAAAGTTTCACAGTTGTGCCCCTTTGGGTGCCCAGTTCATCCTTAAACACATCTGGATACCTCACAACCACATCCTCTGCACAAAGGTCTTTTATTAGCCTTATCTCACCCCAGTTTAACTTAATTTTACTGAGCCAATCCTGCCCAGGCTCGGCTCTGTTCCTCTGACAGCAAGTAAGCGAGCTTCAGCCACCTGACTGCCAAAGGCAATGTTCACATTCACAGCACCCCTTATGGGAATAATCTCCCCGGTATACGTTCTCAGTTTAATGAGAGATTCACATAATGCTGGAGTCTGATCATTATACCATAACTTCCCATAAGTCTCCTAACTGATGATCGATGCCGAAGCTCTTGTGCCTATCTCCATCTTAAGACTTTCTCCATTAACTTGAATTGTCGCATAAAAAGGGTCTGAATGAGTTTCACTCAAGTTAAACATTGAATAGGAGGCCTCCTCTTGTTCAGCCTCCCCTATGTGATGTGTCTTCGCATGAGGTTTTTCACTCATCCTTTGTGTTCTTCAGTTTAGATTTGCTGCCTCTGCATTTCTTTGCTAAATGTCCCTTCTTGCCACAAATATGGCACACTGTCTCTTTGAATTTACAAGCATTTGCATAGTGAGCTCCTCACATCTATAACATTCCACTGTTTTCACTTTAACAGTCTTAGTTACATGAAACACATCACTTTGCACATTGCCACTTGCTTTCTAAATATCTTTTGCATGTAGTGCTGCCGACTTCATACCTTGTGTGATTTCCATTGCTTTTGTAAATGAAAGCGTCGCTTCCCCCAGCAGTCTGCGTTGAATTACATCATTACTTCTGCACACAAGGCGATCACGCAGCATGTCCTCCAGTGCGGTCCCGAACTCGCAATGCTCAGAAAGCAGACGAAGATCGGCCACAAACTTTGCAATAGAGTCTCCAGACTTACGAAAATGGCTGTGGAACTTGAAATGTTGCACAATCACTGAAGGTTTAGGGCTATAGTTCTGCTGGATCAGGTCAATTAAATCTTTGTACGCTAACTCTCCCGGCTTCCGCAGCATTGCTAAGTTTCTCATGATCTTTAAAATCTTTGCTCCGCAGACACTTAACAAGATAGAGCGTTTCTTATGTTCGTCGATGATCTCATTCGCGGCGAAGAAATGCTCCAAACGCTTCGTATACTCCAGCCAGTCACCATTTTCTTCCATGAATTCTCCCACAGTTCCGAACATCGCCATAATCCATCCGTGCAGGGATACTTCACTCTCGCCAACCCATACGATGCGTTAGCTGAAATGAGTCATTTATCCTCGTCGCCAAATATGTAATAAATGGAGGTCAGACAATGTTTAACTGAACAGAGAAACTTTACTAACTTTACTTAAAGGGGCAGCATAACATAAACAAGAACCTTCCTTAAAGGAACTATACCCTATTATCATAATACTACCAATCACACTTACCGCTGGCCTTACACACATGAACTGACTAGCGCAACAGGGCACACAGCACAGAGAAATAGGCAGCCAATAGGAAACCCTGTGTACTCCTTTATACCCAATCATGTTTCAGTGTGATTATTTAAACAGTTAATAATTAGCAAGTGGAGGCACACACTATATAACTCTGTTACAGAAGCAGCACAGAGACCGTGTTTATACTTCAGTTTTTTAAATTACAGTTGTCTCTGCATATTAAATATTAAAGTATGGTCACATTCTCACTTTTAAACATCTTAACCAGCTAATCAAGGTCTTCAGTATTACCAGAATTCCCAGGTAGGTTGGAGAAACTCTGCAGGGCATTGACCTTGCAGAAGCAGGTTAGGACACCTCTACTTTTAACCTTTTGAAGTTTAACACTTAACATTTCTTGAATAGCTTGGTTGGGTTTTCTAAAAAACAAAGGCAAGCCTTCTAAAGCACAATTTCTGTCATCTTCAAAAACATATAGGCACCAGATGCTCCAAACAGACACGAAAGCTTGTTCTGTCAGGAACTGTTTACTGATGACAGATCACTGAGTTTCAACACATTCAGAATGTTTTCATTTGTATTTTGTTATGTTTAGTGATTCTGAATGGATCTGTATAGTAGTATATATGGAGTCCTTGGGCACCTCCCCGTTGTCTTGTTTGGTATGGCAGGTTGACTTGTGCTAATTTGTTAAAGTGACTGTATAATTGAGCTTTACATACTTTTACTTTTAAGTTGTAAAGAATATCTGCAGTGAAATTTTTGCAAAGTATGTTTGCGAAAAAGAACACTAAATGTTTAAATCTATCTTGAATTTGTTTTGTTTAAAAATAATTACATGGAATTAAAAAAGTAACAACACAAAAAAAGGTTGGGGGGAGGGGAGCCTTGGAGTAAAAAAAGCCTACCCTAAACCTCATAATTTATAGCCTGCTGGTGACAACAGGATTTTTATTCAAGCAAAATAGCGGGTGATAGTTCTGTGGCGGCCAATGCATACACTTATAAATGTAATTATTGTGTTTTATTTTACTCAATTAGCTAGCAAAACAAATGTTAAAAGTCAGGGTTTATTCTTAACAAATGTGAACTTTAATAAGTTACAACTGCACAGATTAATTGTTTGGTGGTCTGAGCCAAAAGTTGTTGTATTTATTAAATTGAGGGCTGAATCTGATAATTCTTTTACTGTGGAGGCATTACCTTTCCCTTTCGATACTTCACTCGTACTGCGTCGCTAATTGGAAAACTCCTTTTTCTCTGAGGACTGAAGACTTTTTCAATCACGCAGTGTAACTGCACGGCCCTTGATTTGTGCAGTGTATTAAAAACGAACCAATGGCTCGGCAGCAGTGCTGCACGAGCCTATGGCTGTGAAGCCCGCCAGAATGGGTTGGCCATCTGGCTATATAAGCGGGCATTTCACCATAGGATCTCAGATCAATTCTCCTTCAGCGACGACGATCTCCCTTTGCTAACACTCGGGACTGAAGACGCTCGTCGTAGAAACGCCTCACTGTGGATAGAAGCTGCCTTTTCCTCTGCGCCCTTTCTTCTGCCTGCTCTTCGAGCTGCTCCAGCGACCCGTGCAGATGCCAGCCTCGTCCCCTGCGGCCATCCGGTGAGTCTAAAAAAAAATTCTCTAGAAAGAGCAAATTTCCAGCAACGTTGTTGCAAATGTCACACTGCGAGTGTGGCTTGCGCAGGGAATCCTGCACAATGTAGAAGGGTAGTGAGCATGTCGCCTGTGGGGTAATGCCCACACAGACTGCGCGCTCACTGAGACGGAATGCTCACTAGAGTATAAGTCTCGCTCTTCTCCACTCGCTGACCTTCTCAATGAAGGCAGCTCAGCTCTGCCGTTTCTCCCCTCTCAACAAAGCTTGGAGAATGAAACAACAGAGCCACGGAGCTAAGTAAGCGGTTTTGAATGATCCCACGCCGGCTCAAGAACCTGCATGCTCATTCTTACCGCAGCGCTCTGATAGTAGAAAGCTATCATTGACAGCTTTGTATTTGCGTGTGAGTCGCTGAAGCTGCGCTCACACAGACAGACTGCTTTCACTGAAAGCCGTCCCTGATTCACCTGCTTTCATGTTCCTCTTCTCCAGTCACCTCGGAGAAAGAAATGCTTAACTCGTGAGGCGGAGCGATCAGGCTTGAGTGTTCGCACGCCGGTTTATCCCGTGTGCTCACTTTAATCTGCCAGTGTGTGTTAACACGTGAGGATTAGCGCCCCTCAGTACATCGAGTGGCTCGGTCCTTCTATAAGGATTTTACAATACTGCGCTGGTTGGCCCCGCCTTCCCCGCTCTCACGTTTCTCTTCTCCCGAGATGGTCCTCACTGCAGAACACAAGATCCAGGGGGCAAGGTTGGATCCAGATCCAACTCCTCCCACCTTACATGTATCTAAACCTACCCGTCTCCACCCCCTGATCCCTAAACCCACCCATCTCCACCCATAAACCTACTCATCTCCACCCCTAAACCCACCCATCTCCACCCCGAAACCTACCATCTCCACCCCTAGATGTGGATCCAACCACGCCCTGGGCTGAGGCTACTGCTTCTCCCAGTCTCCTCGGAGAAAGAGACAGTAAAATTTTGTTTCACTCTGCATGCAGCGCTTTGATCTGCCAGTGTTTACACTAAAGATTAGTGTTTTACACTAAGGATTAGCCTCGTGCAGCTCTTTGATCTGCTAGCGCTGCTTTCACAATTAAAGCGTCAGTCTGTCCTTGCTGCGCTCGCGGTTGGCCCCGCCTCCCCTGCTCTCGCCTTTCTCCTCTCCCAGTTACCTCGGAGAAGAAATAGCGAATCGCGGGTTTGAGCGTTCAAGCTTGAGTGAATTTATGCCAGCCAAGCCCCCGTGTTTCCATACAGAAACACTCTCCATACAGCTCTTTGATCTGACAGCGCGAGAGTCTGTGTCTCTCCCTGCTTCGCTCCCTCCCCTCGTCCGCTACGAGCGGATCTGAGAGGATGCACGCAGCACTTTTAATTTGCCAGGGTGTTTACACACAAGGATCATCAGTACCCCTCTTCTAATGAGCGGTTTGATCTTTTTAGGCAGACTGATATAAAAGGCTGTCATTATGATTATCTCTGTCAGCTTCAGACTCTAGACGCGTCTGGGCCACGCCCACGGGGAGCTGACTGCTCTCGTTATGAAAGCATTGAGTCTAGCGCCCCCAAACGGCCTCTGTCATGCCTCCGAGCATCCCGTTTAGCTTTGGATGTCTACAGCAATGTGTTTGTGTAAATACTGTTGTGAACACTGGGCCCGTTCAAATAACTCCCACACAGCCGATTGCTGTTATAGTGAGGAAAAGTAAAACACAAAAATTTTTAAAAGAGTAATTTTTTCTTCCTCTTATCACGAGCATCAGGTCCCCGCTAGGCGGCCTGTCACTCAAACCAATCCAACCCCTCATAACACGGGCAGAGGCCTGGCAGGCCATCCCCA
>JAPMOO011939252.1:0-10241 GCA_029874815.1 Luciobarbus comizo
CTAAACACTATGGTATTTCTGTTCATTTGGCAGACATTTTATCCAAAGCAACTTTGCATTTGCATACTTCACATTTATATGATCAGTTCATGCTTTTCCTGGGAATCAAACCCATGACCGTGGTGTTTCTGGTGGTGCCACGATCTACTACTGCTTGAGCTACAGGAAAGCTTGGTAGTGGTATGGTAAATGTCCACTGTGAAAAAAACATGATATTATGATATTACCAGGATAAATGGCACAGACTCATGAATTAGCAAAGCATCAGTATAAAGTCAGATGTCAGTCTCCTTCAGCACTCGAGCAGAAGTTTTTCTTCTTTCATCAGGCTGAAGCTCCTTTACTCGTTCACTCAAGTTTGTGTTTAATCATCTGCATCCTGCCTTTAATGACCGCCAAGATTACAGCATAACAATAACCAACGACTATTATAAGAATGCAGAAAGAAAGACTGTCTTCATCAGTCTCAATGAGCTGCGTTTCTGCTGTCTCTCTGCACTCAGGCCAAGTCAGACAGAGACACAAGGAGAAAGTGTTGGGTTGGACTGAGAAAACCAGCTTAGGAGACCAAAAAAAATATTATCAGACCTTCTTTAGATAACTAGTTCTCTTTAGGAAAGGCAGAACGCTGTGTGTGTTTGCACTGGCATAAATGTATGAATGATTGTGTTGCATTTTAGTCATTTCACAGCAATGCAAAGTGTTTCTTTTTCCAACTCTTCTGCTTATAGAGATGAATCTGTCATTCCTGTTTGGGATCTGTGTCCGTTCTGTGACAACAATGCATTAGTTACGTTTTCATTCAGAGCTGCAAATTAAACTTGTGCAAAAAATGTAAATATTGCATAAAGTATTTGCAAATAAAGCACTGTTCCATCCCACGTATTCAAGAGAACAGAACTTTAACTTCTTGAGAAACTGGTGTAAAGTATCAGTAAAAAAATAATAAATAGTTCCACTGTGACAAGTCACAAATATGTGACACTTTTTTCCCAAAATAATAAGTGACTAAAAGTGCACAGATGCAATAACAGTGTTATTTTAGCATCACTTGAGATTTTATAGTTTTTATTAATATATTTTAATTAATTGAATTTTATTATTATATTTTTAATTTTATGTTATTATTGTTTTATTGATATTTTGAATGCATTTTAATTTTCATATTTTCTATCTTCATTTTGTTTTAGCTTTGTTTGATTTTGTCTTTTTTAGTTTTTTTTCTTATGTATGTCTCTATCATTTTAATTATTTTATATTTCAGTTTTAGTTATTTTAGTACATCAGGTTAAACTAAATAAAAATGAGAGATATTGCCTTGGAAACTAGTTGCAATATAACATTTTTCATATTTTATTTTATTTCAGTTAACATTTTTTTCATTTCAAGTAACAATTTTTTAATGGTTTGAATTTTCATTTATAAATTCTTTCATTTGGATTCATTTTTTTTTTCTTTCAGTTTTAGTTTTAGTAACTATTGTAACCCTGTTAACAAACGCTGTCAAGTTTTCGGAAGTTTGGGAATGCAATCATGTGAGACAATTTCCATGACAGACTGTGCCTAAAACAATATTTGAAGTGATGTGCAATGAGATTGATTGATGGTTAGTTAATCTGCTGAGGTTAGTCATGTGAGGTTTTGGTTGCGCATCCAGGAGTTTAGTAGGTAATTGAGTTTCCATCAGTTTATATGCATTTAGTTTTCTTACCAAATATAAAAATTACCCTCCTTAATGTGAGTGCATTTTTTTATGTTTTTATGGAAATTTTATGCACAGCTTGCCATTTTTATATGTGAAATCCCAAAATTGTTATAAAAATGCGTGGATGTAAAGAGCTGCTAGTGCATGTGAAGTGTGTATAATGAGACTACATGCTTACAGTGTGTGGAGTGTGTTTCTGGTCTTATGCTCTTCATCTCTTCAGCACCGCAGGAATGTCACTGCCACTTCCTTATCCTTCATTTCGGTTCTTCTCTCTCTCTGTCACTCTGTCAGCGGCTGGTTTAAGCTGTAATCATGTAAAGCTGTCTCTCTCTCTGATGTGGGGGTGTCAGACAGGTTGTTTAGAGAGGATGGGGTTTGGTTTGATGAGTTCGTGTTTTTAACATGGTTAGTTGATGACATTGTCTTTCAGAGTCATTCTGGCTTTGGTTTTTTGAGTCATTGTTTATTTGTGCTGTTTACTAGGTAAGAATCACATGCTGTTGCTCATAGTCAAAGTTGGTCTTTTGAAGAATTAATTTTTTATAAGTAATAGAAGCATTTTCACCTGATTTGAGCAGACTTGATTGTGCAGGACTCATATCTGGAAAGACAATAAAGGTTAGTTTTACACTACATCAACTTACAAAAAAACGGAAAAGTCATTCCAATTCAACTTCCTGTATTTTGTTGCCAGTTCAATTGAAGATCCATGGCAAATTAAAATGTCATTTAAAATCCATGGCAAACAATCACATTACAATTCTATATGATGTTAAAAGAGCACAGCAGATACGCTCCTGTCGGTCGTAAACGCACTGACGCTGTGAGACGTGGTGTCGTAGTGCTTCATCGTGCCCTTAATGTCTTCCACTGCTGTGTTTGGGATGAGGTATGAAGCTCCAGATGTGGCCAATAGCTTCAGGCCGCAGTTTTTCCCGGTTCCTCTGCATCCGGAGCGGAACTTTCTGGCATTTTCTGGTGACGTCTCTCTGGCCCATGATTTGCCTCAAAGTTATAAACACCACTTTAAAGCTAAAATTGTGCAGCTCTTTGGAGAATTGGGGACAAACTTTAACTNGTGTGGAATCTTTCCAAATGCTTTTTTTCCATAGCAATTCGTCCCTAATGAGTTGAGAGGAGAGAAGGGTTAATGTGAGTAATGCTGGCCTCCCACATCTCAAACTCACACGCTCAGCACTGATTTCAACACTCCTCACAGATGCAACCTGAAGCCTCAGACACACTGCTGTCAGCCAATGCATCCATTCAACATAAAAACAAACCTGACCTTGAATCAACTCACAGTATCATGTCAGTAATCATGAGATGACAGTTCAGAGATTCTGCTGTTTCATTGTTTCTTCTAAAGAACAACATAACAGTGTTATAGTAATAATCATGTACTGTGATTTATTTTTGGTAATGTTTGAATTAGATTTAATTTTAATATTTTCTGTTTTAGTTTAAAAAATTGTTTTAATTTTGTTGTTTTTGTCATTAAATGCTGAATGTCTATATAGTTTTTATTCATTAGTTTTAATTTTGTTTTGTTTTTTTTGCTTATTGTAGTCCTTCAAGCTAAACTAAATAAGAAATAAGAAATGTTGCCTTGTAAACTGGCTTAAAGTTTAAATTTTTAGTATTTTATTTCGTTTCTGTTAACGTTTATTTTATTTCAAGTAACTAAAATGTTTTTTTTTATGGTTTTGGTTTAAATTTTAGTCAACTATAATAAATGTACTATTATAGTTTTTGTTAATGTTATGAAATAGATTTTATTTTTTAGATTTTCTGTTTTCATATTAATTTTAGTAAAATATTTTAGTAATTTTGTTGTGTTTTTGACATTATTAATATTTTTTATTATTTAAGGAAATATGTTACTTTATTTAATATATTAATATTTTTATTATTTAAGGAAATATGATACTTTTTTATTTAATATATTAATATTTTTTATTATTTAAGGAAATATGATACTTTTTTATTTAATACTTTTAGCTATATTAGTACTTCAAGTTAATGAAAATGAGAAAATGAGAATGTTGGCAGAGAAACCAGAATACAGACTTGTTTTTAGATAGCGGCAGCTTTTTATTACAGTATATGCTTAACATGCTTTGAAATTAAACCATTGGAGCTCCATTATTCAGCAAACTTGAAAGAAGGAAATCCTGCAGGTCTGCTGAGACGACAGTGTGTGAGTTGGTTGTTTTCATCTTTATATTCATGTTAGAAGATGAGATCAGCTCAAAGCGACTCTCTGTTGACCGAAGTTGAGTGAGAGGGTGATTGGAAAATATCCTGCAGGTCTGTTGTGGTTTTAGGTAGTGGGAAACCAAACTACCCAAGGATAACCTTGAAAGAGACGGACAGTGTTGGAGGAACAAAGTGAAAGGGCTGCAAGATAGATGTGAGGTTTTGATGAAACAGTCTGTCGAAAAAGGGAAAGAAAACGGTCTCTGTTCATCTCATCATCATGTTTTCTAGTTTTTCTTGAATGGTTTGAGTTTGTGCTGAAATATTTCCTCTGGCGTTTGAGGCACATTTTAGCTGTGATGTGGTTACTTTGAGGATGTTGTGTGTGTGTTTGTGTTTTGTTTGTTTGTGGTTAAAATCTTCGTAAAACAGCAACTATAAAACAGATTTTGATTTGGCAAAAAAAATATAACGCAGCCCAGAGTGGTTTATTTCTTTTATAAAATGGCAGATCACAAGTATTCAATAAATATTTTTTTGATTGAGTATTGTTTATTCATAATTCTTATCATTCTTTTTTTAATTGTAATTAGCCTAACTATTTCTATGAATTAATGATTGGTATATTATTATGTAAGATTGAATATTGAATTAACAAAATAGAAGTTAATAGATTTGCTGCATGTTTATTATATCACTAAAATATTTTTGTTACTTGCAATGATATAAACATTCATTAAAAATTAAAATAATTTATATATAAATTCTTTCTATCTATCTATCTATCTATCTATCTATCTATCTATCTATCTATCTATCTATCTATCTTTTCAATTATATATCTTTTTAATTATATAATTATGTTTTTACTCCAATTTGTTGTTGAAATATAAACATTCAAATGATGGCTTATAAAAAACTTTCATAAATAACAGGTTAAGTAAAATATAATGAATATGTAATGTAGTGTGTATATTTAGCAAAAAGTGAGTTATTTCTTTTCTAGCCAGATTTTCCAGTTAAATATTTTTGGTGCTGGTAAAGTCTTCGCTTTATATGACGGATCTTAACAGGACTCATCTAAGATTGCAAATGGGTGTTTTAGCCTCTTTTTTCCATTGTAAAGTTATATTAAGTCTGCAAACTGCAAAAAGTGTGTTGTTGTTCCTTGAGCGAGTTGACGGGGGTTTGGGGATCGACTGTCTCATCATCCCGGGGAAAAACTGGGATAGAAAAAGAGAAACGTTTATTTTAACAGCGACACATGCATCGGTTTTCCCACAGCCTGTGCCAGAAGTTGAGCTCTGGGAGGGCAGATCCTAAAGCAGTGGCCACCTTTAATAAACGCTAATCGAGAACAGGAAGACGGGATGAGAGTTATGAGTGGGTGTGTGTGTGTGCACGTGTAGGAGCTGGACGTCCTCCAGACCGATAACCATCTCCGTGTTTAGCCCCAGACCATGCTGCTTTTTCATAACTAGCGATAAGAGCCTGTGAACCTTTTGTACTGTGAGATTAGCTGTGATGAATGGTTTGGGGTCGGTCCTCTCGCTGCGGGATTTACGGTCGTCCCAGAGCAGGAAGTGCTCTTGAAGACCATTAGAGCTCCATACGCTCATCAAAGCTGCTGACTGCGTCTGAAAGGTGTTTGCACAGAGGAAAATGTTGTTGCTCTGAAGTCTTCAAGGGATCGTTCTCCCCAAAATGATTATTCTGCCATCATTTACTCCAAACTTGTATGACTTACTTTCTTATGTGGAAAAACGCCTCCGTTTTTTGGTCCATGCAATTAAAGTTAATGGGGTCCAATGTTGTTTAAACCCCATGTTGTCAAAAATCTCTTCTTTTAAATGTCCACAGAAAAATACAGGTTTGAAATTACATGAGAGTGTGTCAACCCAAAATATCATAGGAATGGCCAAACTATGCCCTAGCAGTTACAAACAACCACTTAGAACACTTTAGCAACAACCTGGGACACCATAGCAACACCCCAGTGCCCTAGCAACCACCTAGCGAAGTCTGACAACCATTTAAAACTTTTAAAACACTACCTAGAACTTCCTAGCAACATTACAGAACACCATAGCAACACATTAGCAACTGTTCAGCATCATGATATCAACCCAAAATACTGTAGAAATTGCCAGTTATGTTCTAGCAACCACATAGCAATATCAAACAACTACTTAAAACACCCTAGTAACAACCTGGGACATCATAGCAACACCTTAGTACCCTAGCAACATCAAAAAACCACTTAGAACTCCCTAGCAACAACCTGAAACACGAGCAACTGGTCAGCATCAAGCCATCAAACAAAGATACAATAGGAATTGCCAAACAATGTTCTAGCAACCACCTAGCAATATCAAAATAAAAACACCCTAGCAACAACCTGGGACATCATAGCAACACTTTAGCAACTGTTCAGCATCATGTTATCAACTCAAAATACCATAGGAATGACAGAGAAATGCCCTAGCAACAACCTGGCAATGTGAAAAAACACTTAAAACACTGTATTAACAACCTGGGACATCATAGTAACTCCCTAGTGCCCTAGCAACATCAAACAACCACTTAGAACACCCTAGCAACTGCTCAGAATCATGCTGTCAACTCAGAATACAATAGGAATGGCCAAACATTGATGTAGCAACCATGTAGCAATGTCAAAAAAACACTTAAAACACCCTAGCAACAACCTGGGACATCATAGCAACACCCTAGTGTCCTAGCAACATCAAACAACCACTTAGAACCATAGACATATATAGACGCCCTATTCGACCACTCCAGGCACGTAGATGCGGCCGCCATCTTGGAACTGTATTTTTGAAGTCATTCACAATACTGTAGGTTCGCACAGAGCCGTTGAGCCGTTCTGTTCAGGACTGTGGCATCTTTCGAATATTCAGTGATTACTATATGGTGAATGACCTCAAGTTCACCGCTGCAATATAACGGACGACTTACGTATAGCGGCCCATAGAAACAGTCGCTAATGAGGCATCTACGTATATACGTATATCCATGCTTAGATCACTCTAGTAACTGCTCAGCATCATGCTGTCAACACAGAATACAATAGGAATGGCCAAGCAATTCCCTAGTGCCGACACATCCCCACCCCCCATTGGTCGATATTCCCATATTGCGGTTCTGTTATATTGGGAATGTGATGTCTCATCACCACATGAATTGGACCGCAGCGGACACAGTGTGTTTTGCAACATTTAAGGAGCTCCGGCTGTCTGATTCGAGGGGGAATTTGGGACCATTTTATTCGTGTGTGTGTGTGTTATTTCTGGTCTTGGAGGTCTGCGTGTCTCTCACACACCCACGCTGAATCACACATGTTCCCGAACACACACAGGAAGCAGGAGGCCCTGCAGCTGAATTCAAAGTACAACATCAAAAATTGTTTCTTCTCTCAGTGCCCTTGTTTTTCTTTTTCCCCTTTCTTTCAAGGTTGTGTATGTTTCCCAGGAGCCCTTACAGAAGAACAGACATCAGTTTTGGTGCTGAAGTGACTTTTCCCCCCTCAAACTGGCTCCCGCTTCATCAGTGCAGCGCTGGCAGATGTTTAAGGAAAACAATCTCCCGTAGAATGATAATCCCAGCGGAGACAAGCAGCTCGGGGGTAGTTTAAATGGGTGCTAAAGCGACGGTCCTCGCGGAAGCTGTATGACTTCTGGTGGGAATTCTGGGATTTAGCTGTTGTGTCACGAAATGACACGTTTGAGAGTGTTAGCAGGAGTCCGGGATGCTGGGAAGGGTCAGACGAGCACGCCTTTCCCATCCCAACATCCACACACACACACACACACTCTAAAGACACTCTGACGCCATATGACGTTTACATGAAGCAAACCAGCATGTCACAGTCAAGTCAAGTCACCTTTATTTATATAGTGCTTTTAACAATACAGATTGTGTCAAAGCAATTCACTATTTCAAAAAAGGAAAAAAGTGTGTCAATAATGTAAAATGACAAGATTAAATACTCAATTTTCAGTTAAGGCATTTCATTATTGAATTCAGTGATGTCCTCGTCCAGCTCAGTTCAGTTTAAATAGTATCTGTGCAATCAAGTCGACGATATCGCTGGAAATGAAGTGTCCCCAACTAAGCAAGCCAGAGGCAACAGCGGCAAGGAACCAAAACTCCATCGGTGACAGAATGGAGAAAAAAACCTTGGGAGAAACCAAGCTCAGTCAGAGGGCTAGTTCTCCTCTGGCCAGACGAAACCAGCAGTTCAATTCCAACTGCAGCAAAGCCAGATTGTATAAAGGACTCATCTGGTTCCCGAGGTCTTGTCCCGATGGTCTCCACTGGGGATCTGTCTCTGGGGCTCTCATCATTCATCCAAATGCCCTATCATTCATCCAAAACATCTTGAATCTGCATAACAACACTATTAAACTACAGCACCCTAGCATTGGCATAGCAACACCCTGGCAACCTTCCAAAACACACAGCAACACTCAAAAATGTTTAGAATGCCTTAAGCCCGGTACACACCAAGCCGACGCCGACAAACTAGTGGCGACGAAAGCAGACTGCGGGGTCGGCTCACGTCGGTAGCGTCTGGGTCCAAAGTTGCCCTGACACACCAAGCCGATGCTTGACACACGACGGCCAAGTAGCGCGTCTGTTCTGAGCTTTTCTCGTGCACTGGTTCACCAGCTGAACAGCCAATCAGAATGATCAGATGGCCCGACTGACCGACGAGCTGTAAACACTGTAAAATGCTTAAACCACCTTAGCAACTGTATAGCAATGCCCTGGCAACCACCCACAACACCTTAAAAACCACATAGCAACACTCATAAGTGCTTAAACACCTTAGAAACTGTATAGTAATGCCCTGGCAGCCACCCACAAGACCTTATAAACAGCATAACAACACTCTAAAACGCTTAAACCACCTTAGCAACTGCATAGTAATGCCCTGGCAAGCACCCAGAACATCTTAAAAACCACATAGCAACACTCTAAAATGCTTCATACATCTTAGCAACGGTATGACAACACACTGACAACCACCCAAAAACCTTAAAAACCACACAGCAACTCTTTAGAACGCTTAAATCCCTTAGAAACTGTACAGCATAGCCCTGGTAATCACCCAGGACAACTTGAAAACCCATAGCAACATTCTAAAAAGATCTTAGCAACTGTATAGCAACACCCTCGGGTATGCTGTGATCCCAGATGCAATCATACATGATTCCTGGCTTTTTGATGCTGCTTTAGTTGCTATTTCTGCTGATGTTGAAGTCAACAGTGCCAGACGTGGGTCGAAGACAATGGCAGCATTAGATTTTCCTTGTATTCTGCGGAATTATTGTTTTGCATTGGTTCTTTTGAGCGAACTGACGGCTCCTGCATGAATCTACGCTCTCTCTGACGCAGGTTGGCCGCGGTCAAGCTTTTCTAGGGCACAGAGAGACGTTAGCATGAAAAAGAGGCCGTTCTGACATGGACGTCAGCCTCATTCTGACCTCTCTCTTTCCTTTAGAGTTACCGTTCTTTAGTCTTTCATATTCTTCTTTTTGTGTTTTTTAGCCAGTCTCTCCCTTTCTCTCCCTCTGAAAGGGTTTGAATCAGCGCTCTTTTCATTGCTGGGCTGCTTGGCAGCGAAATATTCCACCGTATTCATCTCGCCTTTTTTTCAGACGTTATTTTTTTTTTCCTGGTGCTCTTGGTTTCACAGCAGCTTTCAGAGGATTCAGCACATTATAAAACTAGGAAACTAACTGCAGCTCACAAACCTGATGTTTCTCATTTCAAAATTGTTTTTATTTGCATTGACTGTTTGATTTTTCATAGTGCTTTATGCATCTACAGATGGTGTAAATGGTTCATTCATTTATTTACATAATGGACATCCTGCAGCATTTGTGCTCCAGACATGAAGGTCTCCTCAAATCATGTATTTTTTTTATTATTAATATTATTAATTTAAATTTTTATATTTTTAAATGAAAAGAAATGCACATTTATTTAATTTTATTACATTTTATTAAATTTTATTAAATTAAATTAAATTAAATTAAATTAAATTAAATTAAATTAAATTAAATTAAATTAAATTTAAATTAAATTAAATTAAATTAAATTAAATTAAATTAAATTAAATTAAATTAAAATTAAATTAAATTAAATTTAATTTAATTTAATTTAATTTAATTTAATTTAATTTTATCACATCTCGTTGAGGATAAGTGTGTTGGTTATTGTAATGATTCACTGCTAGCACTGGGATCCATTTGCAGCTGTTTATTAAACAGGAAAATCCACTCACAAATCCAAACACAGCACGGGC
>JAPMOO011943487.1:0-10822 GCA_029874815.1 Luciobarbus comizo
TGTTCTTGATAAATGAGTAATATGTTGTTTCACACAACTTCATACCCTCAGCAGGTGTTACAAGATTTTCGGTTTCTAAGATTTTCAGTTTCAGTGGGGAAAGCATCATGAATATTCATGAGTTTCCCAGACATGCATGAGGAATCCACAGAGAGCTGGGGCTCCTCACTATGTCCTTAGTTAGGACCTTAAACTTAGCTGTAACACTCTGCTCATAACAAACTCCTATCCTAAGGAGATCGTGGCGGCTGCAGGTGTTATTTGCCTGACAGAATGTCCATAGGACGGGAAACAACACGTACACAAACCGCCAAACAAATCTGGCTAATTACTTGTAAAGCCCTAAAGCCCTGAATGGTCTAGCTCTTCAGTACTTGAGTGAGCTCTTATGGCATTTCAGTCCTTCACGTCTGCAGCGTTCTCAAAAGTCAGGCCATTTGACAATACCTAGAATATCAAAATCAACTGCGGCATCAGATCCTTTTCCTATTTAGATCCTATTTAAATCTGGAACAATCTACCTAACATTGTTCAGGAGGCAAACACAGTAGGTTTAAAATCCATTTAAGTTTAGATTAAAGACCCATCTCTTTATCCTGGCTTACACATAACACACTAACAATTTATATTATTCAAATCCATTAAACAGTTGATAGGCTGCATTAATTAGGTCAACCAAAACTGGGAACACTTCCCACTTAGTACTCGCTACATCATAAGAACAATGGCATCTATGCTAATATTAGTCTGTTTTGACCCTTATTCCAAGGTCACCATAGCCACCTAGATCCAGCCCGTATCAGTCCAGATGGTGGAAGGTGGAAACCTAGAGATGACCCCTACAGCCCTGAGTGTCAGACCATGTCAACTAGATGAGCCCCAGAGACAGATCTCCAGCAAAGACCATGTCACCTAGATGGCCAATGGTACAAGACCACTGGAACCAGACAAGTCCTCTGCTCAATCTGACTTTGCTGCAGCTTGGAATTAAACTGTTAGTTTCGTCTGTCCTTGCCGCTGTCACCTTTGGCTTGCTTAGTTGGGGACACTTAATTTCCAGCGATATCGTCGACTTGATTCACAGATTTGAACTGAACCGAGCTGGATGATGACATCACTAAATCAATGATGAACTGATTTTAACTGAAAATTCAGTATTGTCCTTTTGCATTACAACATACTGTTTTCCTATTTAGTACTGTAAAGCTGCTTTGACATATCTGTATTACCAAAAGCGCTATATAAATAAAGGTGACTTGACTTGACTACTTGTACTGTGTTTTGGATAAAATAAATACAGCCTTGCTGAGCATAAGAGACTACTTTCAAAAACATTTTTAAAAAAAAAGGCTTACTCACCCCAAACTTTTAAATAGATTACTCTTAAAAAGGAGAAGTACAGTTTTGTGAAGCTTTTAATCTAGTGTTATCACTGTTAAATTACTTTTTCGTAGAGAATACCTCCTCACCCTTATAGTTTATAAACTGTTAGAACATTTACTTAATGTTGTGTCATCTACATGTGTGCATACACACCGGTTTGGATCATTGACTGGGCCTCATCTCTGCGTTCAGCTTTCAGTGATATCCATTGTTTGGTGGCATCCAGGTACCTCATGGCATAAATAGCAGGAGACATCTTCACCATAGTTTGCTCCGCACAACCAGTGGGCAGCTGAATGAGTTTATCGATACCCTCCAGGTTTAGACAGTTTTCTACCGACTCACTCATCACCCCACCTGCAAAATAACAGGGCCATTATCTCTCTCATAAACTTTATGAAAGAGTATGGTAGAGGAAATCTATCTATCTATCTATCCATCCATCCATCCATCCATCCATCCATCCATCCATCCATCCATCCATCCATCTCACCTTTTAAACTCAAAGATATTTCTGAGTCCATCCCACCAGGGATCTCATCAGCAGGGACTGGAATATCAATCTCTAATTTCCTCACTGTGCAAATGAGAAGACAAAAAAATCTTATCACAGTGATGAAAAGAACAGATCTACTGATTATATAAGCCTATTGGATTCTTACATTTCGGATCAATGCTGTACGCTCTGTCAATAGTGGCAATTTCCCCTTCCCCCTAAACACAAAGTATTAGAAAGAGAGTTTTTCAGTGTCATAAACAGAATTAATTATGGCAAATAAGAACACTTCCTTCAGTTTCTTAGGTATGTGGCACTGAAGTGCAGTAAAATCTGGGTATGCCATCTTGACACCCTTTACCTCCACACGGAGCAGCTTTTCTACTCCATCATTAACAGTGTTTGAGGCTTCAGCCAGCACTATGATGGGGATATTTCCGATAACAAGGGGCACCACGGTGAAATACACAGCTACTGCTGAGTTACCAGGAACCATGACCTCCTCCATCACCTCACTCCCGCCTGCAGTGCACAATCCTTCTTTCTTGTCCATCTTCACTTTTACCTACAGAGACACATGATATGGCATTTCAATCCTGTTTGTCACACTTTTACAGACTCTACTCATTTGTCTAATATTTTTTCAGGCATGTGTGCTATGGGGCTTTTCCACTGCATGGTACGGCTTGGTACAGCTCACTTCTGGGGGGTTTTCCACTGCATAGAGGACCTAGTACCTACAGGTTCCAAGTGAGCCATACCAATAATAAAATGTGACATGTAAATAAAGCTTCATTAAATTTACCTTTAAACTCTCTTCCTTGTAATTGTACACAACAGCTTTAACCTGAAGCTGCTCATTTCTCTTCACAGAGTAAGGAAGGTTGACCGACAAAAAGAAATCCTTGAAGACCCTCAGGGGCTTCGGTTCTGCAATGCAGAATCCTGGAGAGAGAAAAAAAAATTTGAAAACTGATCAGCATCTAAACAGCACACAAAATGATATAAAGCCAAAAAAACCTTTTGTTTTCAAGGAAGTTTTGTTGTCAAGATTTTAAGTTGCTGCCAACCTTTTGTGGGAGAAATGCCCACAGCCTGGACTTCCCATGTGGTTATGGAATCAGGAACAACTACATCATGCCTAAAAATTTACAAAAGACAAAACATATTTACATTAAATAAAATGACATTAGAGCTGATTTATTCTGTTCATTAAAAACAAGGAATTCATGTGACCTGATAATGCCAGTGCTATCTGTCTGAATAACAGTCCACATCCATGACTGTGGGAAATATTTACGGGTGTAGATAGCGTCCTCGTTAATCACAATTTCGTCCAGTGTGTCGTCGATGACTAAAGTGAGAAACAGACAAAGAGAGTAGTTAGAGTTCAGCTTTTGAAAGTAGCAACTTTGGCAAGCATAGTTTATACTCCTTGCCCTAAACAAACAATTTTTATTAGTAATAATAATATTAATATTAATAATAAAATAATTATTGTTATTATTTAAAATTGTACATTTTATGATTTAAAATGATTTTATAAATAAGTGATAACAACAACAACAACAACAACACCAATAATAATAATAATAATACAATAAATGACTTCATTGCTCAGTCACATTTGTCATATTTTTTATATTGAAATTGATTGGTTGTGAGTAAGCAGTGAGGCCAATTTAGTATTACAAAATGTATTGATTTGAATATATTATTATTATTAAAATATACTAAACTGGCTTCAGTGCTCTCTCACATTTTTTTGTCTGGTTTGATTTAGATAACTTGCTTGAAATCAATGTAGAATTGTGCAATCAATGTGGCTTTAATCCAAGAACCCCCTTCCAAGAAGTTATGCAAGACAAATGGTACCTCTTCTTCCAAGGCTTGTTTTTCTCTTCTCCAACTTCTCCCTCTTCCTCCTCTCATTTGCAGCTTCGCAGCAGTGTTTAAAAGCCTTACGACAGCTTTCCGATTCTTTTACTCTTTTGAGACGCGCATCACAGGACGTATGAATTTTGTTAGGCTTTACACCATCAAAACAACATTTCCTGTCATGGTTCTTGAATCTGTTGACTGATATCATTATTTGACATGTGATTAAAAAGAAAATTATGCAAGGAATGAGAGTTAAAATGTTGTTTTGCATCTTACCGACTTCATTGTATTTTTTAACATAGTCTGCCAATCTTCTGATGCGAGGTTTGGGTTTCAAGTTATAACACTTATGCTCTGAGAAGAAGTAAAAAAAACTGTATGGATCACACTTTTATGCTCTTGCATGGTTCTTGAAAATTTTTTTTTTTTTTTTTTTACCTCTGGGTATAGGGGTTATCGTATCACAGTTACACATGAAAGTTAGCCCAGCTCTCTGCAGAACAGCACTGGAATCCTCTCCTCCTCCGATCGAGCAGGCCAGGTCATATGAATTCATATACTCGAACATCTGTGGGTAAAAACAAATTATCTCCATCATAAGCAACAACACTGAAAATATACATGGAATACTTTTAGAAGTACACTAGCATAGTGTACAAGATATCCACAAAATTTGATTTTGTGGGGTTCACCATTGTACATAATCACAAATGTGTTACCTTTTGAAGCCTTAGTTTGTTTTTGTTCAGAATATAAACCGCAGAGTCCACTGCGGCAAGAGCCACCTTACTCTTTGGATCTGTTCTGACTATCACTTCAAGCTTAGTTGCAGGTTTTATCTCAGGCAGCGGATCAATTTCTACCTGCACATAAAATGGTATTTTACATTTGAGTGAAAATACATTCCAATATACAAGTAATATCACTTCACCAAATTTCGATTCTGAAAGATTCACTCATTAGTTATACCTTGCCTTTGCAGACATCTTTCACATCGACCCACACAGAGTCAGCCACAATTTTTTCGTTTGGCGAAGAGCCTGTAAAATAGTAGGCGACCAGGCGAAAAGAAGGTACCATCTCCACGTTGACATTCACATTGACTGTTGTGATTTCAGTTCTCGGCACCCTTCCCACCTGCACAATTTGTCCCTTACTCCAAACCTTTTGTGGAAATAATTATTTTGAAGACATTAGATTGAAGATAAAGCACAGTATTGCTCTCTCCCCAAAAAACAAAAAAAAAAACATCAGAGCTGGGGGTGCGTTTCCCAAAAGCATTGTTAGCTAACTATGGTGGTAATTCCATTGAACTCTATTGTAATGATGGAACTTGTGACCATAGTTGCTTTTGGGAAACACACCTCTGGTCATTCTTACCATAAAGTAAATAAAAGTGGGTTTTGCTGCACCCTGAGGTGAAATGTCCCGTAATGTGACTTTTAAGGCCTCTCCAGGCTGTATGAATTGTTGCTCCACTTCCAAACTAAGATAGCTGTGTTTCTCTGGTCTTGTTGCAATGACCGTCATCTTTTTATCACTACGAATGACCTCCTGGTCTCTCCCCTCTGCAAATACCTACAAAGATAATAGAGTCGCACTTTATTCTTGCTATTAACAAACCATTAACTACGACTTTTGCCCCAGTAAAGTACTAATTTGCTGCTTATTAATATTTATTAGATAGTTCTTATGTTTAGGTATTGGGTAGGATTAGGAATGTAAAATATGGTCATGTAGAATATGTGCTTTATAAGTACTAATAAACAGCAAATATGTTAATAATAGGCATGCTAAACAACTAGTTAAGAGTAAGAATTGGTCCCCGTACAAAAGTGTTACCAATAATTGTTATTAAATTGATAATTTCAGTCCTGGATGCTGATTGGTCAATACCAAAGCCATAAGAACACATGAAAGGTTGATATTGTTGTTGACAGCTAATTCAAAACAACGCAATTGTATATTTTGGTCCCTTAAAGGAATAGTTCACCCAAAAATGAAAATTTGCTTAAAATCTACAAGATGTTGATGCATTTTTTTTCTTCACTGGAACAGATTTTTTGCATTACATCACTTGCGCACCAATGGGTGCCTTCAGAATGAGAGCCCCAGCTTCTTCAAACCTCTTCATTTGAAGAAACAAACTCATCTACATCTTGGATGGCCTGAGGAAATTTTTCAATTTTGGGTGAAGCATTTCTTTATTTTGGACTTTGGAATGAAAAATGATTATCATGTGAAATCTTACCGTTACAGCTAAATTTTTAGCCTGTGGTGGAATTTGAAAGGACATGGCTACATCACCCATGTCATTTCCCCAGCCTTCATTTTTCAGAATCTGCTCTGGTGGTCCATCTATTGTAACAGTGGCTGTAAATTTCAAGTTTGGGACTCTTTTGCCATCTGGATAAGTTGCAGCGGCCTGCAATAAATAGAAAAGAAATTACAAAAAAAAAATGTGTGTGTATGTGCAGGTGTGGCATTAACATACATATATTTTAATTCCAGTCATAGACACTCAAGAATACATTTAAAGGGGTCATGTGAGGGGTCAATGTGTTTACTTGGTTTAAGGTTAAAAAAACACATGATCTTCCACATACTGTACATTATTGTTGCTCCTCTTTGCCCCTCCTTTCTGAAACGCATAGATTTTTACAAAGCTCATTGTTCTGAAAAGCACAGTGTGCTCTGATTGACCAGCTATCCAGTGTGATGTGATTGGCTGAATACCTCAAGCGTGTGACAGAAATGTTACACCCCTTACCATATTTGGAAACATATAGCATCTCCATGACATGGTGGAGACAGGAATAATGGGCGAATTCCAAACGGAAGTGAGCATCCATATGCCCTACACGCTTAGAAGGGCAGAGCCCTTGAAGTGTGTTCTTTGATGGGTGTGGGGCATAACTGTCTTGTATATGCATTTGGAACTCCCTTGGAGAAGGGAATGACCGAACAAATGTTACTTTGACAACGCTGCGCGTGCATGCAGCATTTGGCACTCTTTCAGTAGTTTCAAATAAATAGTTCTTCTTATTAATATTGTATTCAAATATTATCTAATTGTGTCTTATTACTATTAAACTTTATCAAACTAAACTTGCTTAAACTTTCTTTCACTTCCATCTCTGTCACTGCCGAAAAATATTTTGTATTACATTAAAATAAAGACCAATTTAATTAGCCTATTCTACTTACGATTGTATGTGAAGTTGAAATCAACCCCAACTTTGCTTTAAAATGCTTCACAAAACCTCATAACTGAAGATCACATGATCACAAACGGAAAGGGATTGAGTTGTTCACTTTCATTTGGAACGTCCCTACAAATAGCTTGTAACATTCCAAAGCGAAAGGAAACCATGAAATTGCATCATATGACCTCTTTAAATTTGGAAATGCTTTAGGCCACATACCAAAACAGAAAACATGCCACCTGGGGTGAAATATGTCTTGGTTTTTGACAGATCAACAACATATGGGGATGTCACAATCTTCACAGAACTACTCTCGGCTTCCTCCAGATTGCCACCTGCATAAAATAAAGATGAATATTCATTGTGATCTAATTTGTAATCCTTAAACATATTTTCATGTCAATCTAGGGATAAAAAGTTTTAACTGAGTAACTTTAATTGAGTAAAATAAGTGAATAAACATTATTGCATCAATATAATTTTGCACTTGTAACTAGAATTCTTTTGGATAGCATGCATTTCCTGATCTAATCATTAGACTGCTTTTTGTTTATGACTCACTTGCTTTTTCCAAAACCGAGACTGCGATATAAAGATAATATCCCTCTATATGGCCATGAGTGTTATTTTCTGATGCTGTCTTTAAGTCCTCAGTGAGTACCTCTGTTTTTGCAGTACCATCCTCTACCTATGTAACAGCAGAATACAGCCATCAGATAATGACAAGCACATATTATTTCTAGAATTATCAGAAAGATATGTTTAGGCTAATATTTAATCTTTTTTTTCTTATGCAAAATGATTTACTTACTGCTATCTGCTTTTCAGTGCCTGGAAGATATATCTTATTACCCTTTTCATCAATCAACCCAAAACGAATATATGCTATGCCGCTGACCCCCTTCCCATAAGTATATCTGAGAACACCAAAAGCTGATAAGTAACATAGCAAAATCTGAAGTCAACGCCAAACCCAATCAGCTGTGACATTAGTGTACGTACCTAGCAGAGATGTTGAATGGAAAGGACTCGCTTTTCAAAATATGGTAAGGCTGTGAAGCCTCAATGGTAACCTCAAATGTGGGCAAAACTATAAAGAATGAAATACCATTTAAGAGTTAATGTGACAAGTGAAAAAAATATGAATGATTAGAATAGATGCACCTACAGTTTCATATCACCTACCATATTCCTTGACTTCAAACTCCAATGATGTGGTGGATTCAGGGTACTTATGATATGACGCAATGATTTTCCAACTGCCTGTCCTGAAGGATTAATACAATTACACAGAATAATGACATAGTTGTCCCCATATTGTAATGTTGCCCATTGTATAAGAATATATGATATGTATATACTGCATATGTATGCGATATTAACAACCAAAGCTTTAGTCACCCACAAATACATAAACACTTTATTTAGTGTTTATTTATTATTCATGCAGTTAACTTACTGCTCTACTTCTGGTATTGTGATTGTTTTTTCCAGAATTTGGTCAGAAATCAAAATATGATTGTAAACAATAAAGCCTTTGCAGTTCTGTGAAAAGAAAAAGAAAAAAAAGCCTGCTCATTCCAGGTAATTGTGAGTATTATTTGCATTTCATCATTGACAGAAACAACTTACAATTATTTGAAGATGGATTTCATCCTTAATGGGGACCATGTAGTTGTCGAGGGTGAAGATTCTGTATTTGACTGGGAAACAGAATAAAGAGAAACTAAACAAGAGTGGCAATTTTAATAATAGTAAGATTTAACAAAAGTAAAAGAAGAAATAATATAAATAATAAGTAAGAAATAAATCATCATACCAGTTTCTCCTGGATTATAAATTGGCTTGTCTGTTTGGATGAAAATGTATCCTCTTTTTGTTGATAAAAAAATGCTGGCTTTTTTTGCATTTTTGTCAAAGACATCATTGCTTGTGGCTGCAAGTTGAACATACGCTTCCACTTTTGTATTTCCATACAAGCTACGATCAGCCTGTGGTACATGAGTTAGAAAATTAAATGGAAGTAGAGAAACACACTTTAAAACTACTACAAAATATGAAGTGTACAGACATACCTTAAGTTTTGCTACAGCCTGGTAGTTATTGTCGTTATTGAGGATTATAGTTTTCTTTTGGGACACAATTTTTTTAGAGATCTGGTCTTCAAAGTATAGCTCCATACTGGTTGCTTTAGTTGCTCCATGAAGCTGCACACTCACAGTCTCTTCCACTCCCACATGAATTATATTTGGAGCAACAATTAGGCATCTACACATGAATAACAGCATACACAGGGAGAGGATAGAAGATGCAAAAAAAAAAATAATAATTTCAAATTTGTAAAATGTAGTCAATAATTCTAGTACTTACGTGGGTCTCCGTGCATCCACTGTAAGAAAAACAAAAAATGCAAAAAACAGAGGGCAGATCATCTTGCTGTAAAACTTGTTTGTATGTGATTATTCCATTCGGACAGATAACTAACATCACCTACCTACTAACTCAGTGTACAAGGGCTATTTCCCAGCTTCACAAAATTGGGCTTTGACACTGGGAAAGAAAAAAAAAAGAAGAGGATGTGGGAAAAAAAGGAAATCTTGGCAAAAACAGCATGGTCATGTGATTTACAAGAAATCTTGTTCATAACAAAACACAGCAGGGAGAACAGCTGTCTGGAGCAAAGGCAACGAGAAAAGAAAACAACATTTTAATTAATAAAGCACTTTTACGTATTATTTTATGCTATGTGTCTGTATTAATTTTAGTAATACCATTAATAAAATGCTTCTTTCTTAGACCTTTCAGTCTGAAATATCTCAGTATCACGCTGGGAACTGAATCGCACTTGAATTCTCCTGCCAATGCAGGACTGAGTGCTTTGGGGTAGGTGATTTGGTTCAAAAACATTTTTTGTTATACTGGTTGAAGGTTGAAAGTCTCCTCATATATCCCGATAGCGACCAGTTAAATGGTCTAAATGTATCTATATGTTTATATCGTCTGTGGAAGGCGTAGGACCATAAAATGTTCATTAACTCCAAGACCGTAGTAGACTACCGTTAACCTTATATGTCATTCCACTAACGCAGCTGCTCTCGTCTCATGGGTCGGGTAGCCCAGTGGTTCTCAAACCTCTCCATGAAGTACCCCCAGCACTGCACATTTTGTGTGCCTGTGTCCCAATGTGCATACTATCCATCCTAAATTCTATGTGATATTAGTAATTTTCAATACTATTTAGGGCAGATAGGGTGAATAGTATGCACATTGGGACGCAGGGTATGTTCAAGATTCAAGATTTGTATTTGTCACATACACAGTTATACAGAGTATAACCAGCAGTGAAATGTAAGTCAGGTCCGCTCCAAGGACAGTGCAATTATATAGAATACAAAACACAGAATGTACATAAATATTAAGAAAAAGAAAAGTACAACAAATAAAAAGAATAAAATAAAAGATAAAAATATAAATAGTATGATATTTAAATAGTATAGATATAGTATGTCTCCCTATATCTGATACACCCACTCCAGGTCTTGCAGTCTCCACTAATGAGCTGATGAGTTGAATCAGGTGTGACAGATGAGGGAGACATACAAAATGTGCAGGGCTGGGGGTAATCCAGGACAGGTTTGAGAACCACTGGGGTAGCCTTTTTAAATATCCAGCTGTACCAGTTTCGGCCGGCAGGTGGGACTGTTGTCAGATGGCAAGATTCAAGAGACTTCCTATATAGCCTATCATTTGGAATAGCCTAATCAATATAAACTCGCAAATTTGTTTTCTTCCCTTAAATTTACGAGCAATAGTGTATATTCTTACAATGATTTTATTGATAAAGATGCTTCAAAAC